>JANHFK010003510.1:137405-147606 GCA_036250565.1 Sibynophis collaris | reverse complement strand
CCCACAAACTGGGTCCTCAATTTACCTACCTTAGAAAGGATGGAAGGCTGAGTCAACCTTGAGCCTGGTGAGATTAGTCTACCCTATAGGGTTTCAGGGGAAGATTGAGGTCTTTCCTGAGGATCTGATGGGGGGGGGGCTTGATGGAGCCACCTGAATGGCCACTTCCTGAAATGGATATCTGTCAAAGGAGTTGGATTGGATTGTTATACTGAGTCCTAGGGAACTCTTTGGTTCTCTGAGAAGATGAAATGTCAGAAGAAATACTAAAAGTGCAATTGGAAAGAAGACAAAGAATGAATCCAACTGAACATGAGTAAAAACACATATTAGAGATTGCATCATGGTGATAAGGTTGGAATTTTATCTCAGCTGCAGATAGCTGTTCAGATATATTTTTAAGGAGATTTGTTCCTAGCTAGGTAGAGATGAAGTTACAAGGTAATCTGGAAAGCTTCATCTGGTAGATAAAGCTGCACAGACTTGCTTGGGACTGTCCTCCAACTGTCCAGATCCTATAGGGTTGACAAAGGCAATGTCTTGTAGAGTTACCTAGAATGCTTTTCAGCCAGTAACTGCTGAGGATCCTCAAATCCACTAAACCAATTGGGGATCACTCCTTAAGTGGTTAAAACCACTTGGGGGATGCTGTATGGTTGGGTCTGTGCAATAATATTTGTTTTGCTGAAAGAAGGGGTGTGGTACAGCTTGCCTTGAAGGAAGAGATGCTTCACTTCCTCCTCAAGAAGCCTTTGCTGAAGTGGACAGTCTTGGACAATTTTCATCCACTCGTCAACTTTCACTTCTTGGGGAAGATTGTTGAAAAAGTGGTCATGCTGTAGCTTCAGAGAGCAAGCTAGAAATGGATAATCTGGAAAACACAGATTATTTAGAACCTTTTATGCTTGGTTTTATACTGGGACATAATACTGAGATGGCATGGTTCACACTTCTCTCTAATTTCTGGCAGAGCTGGGACAGGAATAGTGCAGCTATCATGGTTCTCTTTGATATCTTAGCATTTTCAAAAGTACTGTCAATCATGATATTCTTTGGGGCCATCTGTAGGGATTTGGGGTGGTAGATACAGTGTTCTAGTAATTATCTTTATTTTTTGTGTGTAGTTGGATCCAATCTTCTTATCCTAAACCCTCCACCATATTTGGTATGTTCTGGACCCCACTGACTAAATAATTTTGTCTGAGGGGCCTCAGAAGTGGGCCTTCTTCATCATAGCACCCACCTTCTAGAATTATATCCCCCTGAGAAATTTGTTTAGTTCCACTCTGACTTTATTCAGATGAACCCTTAAAACCTGACTCTTTCCCCAGGATCTGAGCTAGAGTGGATGGCACACATCTTATAGTGATAATTAATTTGTCAAAATTGGGGTTATTTTTCTGGACATCTGCTTTTTATATTGTTTGCAGTTTATTGTTTTCAATGTACACTATATGTTTCCCAGAGTCATGATGGAGTCAGGCAGCCTATAAATTTAATTAATGCATTTAATAAATACATTTCACATTGGAGACGGCTGTTTTGAATTTGACAAAGTTTGAATTCAAAACATTTTGTGCATCCCTAGCTTCTCCTTTCACAAACTAGAAGAATTTTTTTAGGAATGAAGTACAGCTGATGTGATTATGTTCATTGGCTTTTTTTCATTTTGATCCCATGTTTGGCTTTTAACAGGCATACAAGGTTCCACATTTTCAAGGACAAGTTAGCTTCATCACTTCCATGTCTGAGCATTTCTGTGGATCCTGCAATCGGCTAAGGATCACAGCTGATGGGAATTTGAAGGTAACTCTATTGCTTTTTCTGTTTGATCATGGAACCAAGTATCCAGGGAAATAGGAGCCTTCACTGGATGTTTCAAGCAAAGGCTAACACCTATCTCTCTGGAATGCTTTAATTTGGACTCCCATATTAAGCAAGGGGGTACAACTTGGTGAATGATTATGATAATGATAAATATGATTATTTATTTTGAATGGATGGAGCTCATAAAAATGAGAATTGCATTCAGAACAGGTTTAATAATAAATACTCTCTAAACAGAAGTAGTAAATTATATAACAATTTCTGTTTAGTTTATTACTTGAAGCAAACATATTTTGCTGTTTCCTGAAATCTTGTTTTTCTTTCTTTTCTAATATACTATATTCAAATATGAAAACTAATGGAAAGTAAATATACTTTAGTCTTTTATTTGAAATTGTCTTGTAAGTGATAATTGGCAAGCACTATTAAATCAGACATGTGGGGTACAGACCAAGTAGTAAGATGGGAGGAGAGAGCAGGGAGAGGATGATCAATTTTCCTGTCACATTGAAAGTTGTTATTTGTAATTAGTTCAGACTTGGTGCTTAAAAGTTCCAACTCCCACAATTGGTGACAGCAAGCATTGCATTAATATCTGTTGACACTAAGTCAGAGCAAGTTCATTAGCTTAAATGACTTACAGAGCTTAATGTCCTTGAAATATTCAAGCCAGTACTTTGTGTCATGCTAGGAGAAGTTTGAATTAAAGCACCAGCAGGTGGCAACACTTAGTTGATCTTTGCTGATCTCAAAACAACTAAAGCAACAATGGATGTAGTATTTGGACAGGAGGCCACTAGGAAACCTTGGTGCTGTAAGCTAGACTGAGATGTTTACAAAAATTTAGGGAAAAACACCAGAAATAAACAATTTCTGTTTTATTGTCAAGAAAACCAAAATGATATGCTTATATAGTTGAAAGAGTCAAGAATCTTGAAGACCATTCTGAAGCTATGTTAAAATAAATCTAGTTCTTGTCTTGGCTCCATTCACTTAATTGTCCAGATCATACTCGTTTCCTAGAGGGCAGCCCTTGGGATATCAGTCAAAAGCTAAGTGCAATCCTCAACCCAGAAAAAAACAGTACTTTTGATAGAATGTTAAATGCAAATTAAACATTTTAAGTTCAGAATGTCTTGACTCCTGAATGCCATTCTGATCCTAAAGTTTCTGACTGCAGTTGGAGGTTGGAACGGTCTGTTTCAAAGTTTGACCTCAAAATGTTTGCAGATCAGGAGAACATGCTATCATCTCCATAGCAAACATTGCATAGGAGATATACCCAATTTGGGAATGTTGTATGTTAGCTTCTAGTCTGTACCAACCTCTAAGTCCTCATACTTAGAAGAACTTTGTAAAGTTAAATAAGCAAGTCTACATCAGTGCACATCCCTGTTCCTGCAGTTCTCAGAGATGGTCTTGGGACTGCTCTCATACTATAATGATGTGTGGGAATGAACTTGGGAGCCAGGTAATGGTTAGATACGAGCAGCTTGACCCATAAAAGGAAATGTGGGTATGGCCAAACATCTCACAAGGGACCCTCCCTAGTTTTTTGAGCATTAATAGTGATGGGGGAGAAATGTCCTTTCAGACTTGCAAAATTCTGTTAATGTAACCTTTCAATAAAGTAGACATAGTTCATCTGGATGAGCTTCTTCTTTTGGCTATCTTGCAAAGCTGACCCCTATTATTATTTCTGGTAGTCTGGAATAGAATGGTAGATTTACGCAAAATTGGCTTCTTGACTTTAGTGAGAAGTACTGTTTTATGGTTGTTTTCCATCTTCAGATGGAATAGGAGTTGCCTGCTTGCCTCTTCAAGATAAGGATATTTCCAACTGGCATTTTCTACAGCCATTGCCAATTATTGTAAGTTGCAAAACTGATTCATTGTTGGATCAACCAACATTTTCTTTTGAAAGATAATCTGGAACTAAAATGTTTTGAGGATTTACTTTCCTGTAGTGTTTACACCCATATAACCTGATGAAGAGTAGAGCTATATCTCAGTTCATCTTCTATTCTTGTTTCAGGTCTGCCTTTTTGGAAATTCAGAAGTGTCCTTACGGGATCACTTACGATGTAATGCCTCTGAAGAGGAGTTGATCCAGATTATTGGGGCAGCTATTGGAAGAAAAAAGAAACAACATGCAGGTACGCCATTTTGTGGAAGTATTTTTTCCTCTCTCCCAGATGTGTAGCCAGAGCTGGACTATTAAGAATAAGCACAATACAGTGCAAAAATGTTAAAGTGAAATCAAATGTTATGATTTAAGGATTTGTAAAATGCTTCCAAAATCAAAATTGATCAAGACTAAAACATCCCAGCTCTTGAATTCAAAACAGATTATTCTAATCTTACTGGCAGAATTCCAGTATGGTTCCATTTCATCCAAAAAGAGTTCCAGGCTCAAAATAGCATTATTTTGATCTCAAAAGATTGAGATCAAAACTGTGACACTCGGTAGTAACAGAAAAGCTGTTTTGTGCTGGAAAATTTTTAAATTAAAAAGTATTTGCACAGTACAATAGTTCTGCTGTACTTTAGGCTGACAGGAATCAGGAAGTGTTGATTTCCCTTTCTTGCAGTCTTCTCATGTTATCCAAATATGTTACTCTGTGTTTGTTCAGAGTTCACTTTAGGCGTGTGTATGGGAGAGAAGGGAGGAAAGGAATCACAAACACTGCTCCTGCCAACTTTGACATGATGTTACAGTGTTCCTAGGCTGTCTAAAAAAATCTAAATAAAGTTTTGCCCCTAGCCACTGAAAAATTTCCTGCCATTGTTTTACAGCATATGAGTCCTTTGATTAAGGATCATAATTGGTATTTTATTTGGGGGGTAAGTCCTTCAAATTATGTTATAGATGGCTGTTTTTCATTTTTCATGTGAATTGTTTTCATAGTCTGGTTTTGCTTTCTCTTGTTTCCCCATTCATGAGTAACACTTCAAGAGAGGATTGCTTAATACCTAGAATGCCAACATCCATACCATCACCAACATTTTTATTTTGTATTTTTTGCATTGGTATAAAATCTGGGAGTATTAATAATTTTTGCATGTTCATTATTTTCTTCTCAGGCATGTTCAACATTTCCCAAATGAAGAACAGGCCAATGATCCTCATTGGTGGGTGACCAATCAGTACGTAAGAAGTACTTAAGTTATGTAAGATGGTTCACAACCTGCAAACAGAGACTAAACCTCTTCTAAATAAGAAATAGAAATATGTGCACATTTTCTTTTTTTTTAAAAGCATTATCTGGGGCATCACTTTTGGTGCATGCCGATCAAACTAATGCTGGATGTGCATCTTGCTAATGCAGCAATGTGGAAGTTTCTGAGCTTCCATTCTCCAGTCCATAAGTGAGAATTTTATTGTGTAGCTGTTCCTTGGGGCTCTGTACTTAAACCCACTTTAAGATCTGGTATATTGCTAGAATTAGAAGGATGGGATACAGATAATTTGGGAAATGGGAACAATTAACTACTAGCATTTCCACAGCATGGGAGAACCATGTGGTAAACCATACATTTGGAGGTTTGCCTGTAATTGAATATGACGTTTGTGGGGGAGAGCAAAGGAAGCTGGATGCAAAGACAGGCTCCTTCCAGCTGGTTTTGGAATGGGAAGTTGGCTGCCTACACATAGCTATGTATCTGGGACTTAAATTATGTCTGGTAAGGCCATGCATTCTACACCTCGGGAAAAGCGACCACTGACTTTCTCTCTGCAAATAGCATAGCCTTTGTGACTAGGGTAGAACCAGCTTTGTTATGATTTACAGACTACTGTAGGAATATATAGGAATATATAGAGCAATTCAGGCAGCTTCCCAGTTTAATTTGAAGCAGATTACAAAGTTCCATGAAGGTAGCTCTTGTGTAAATCAGTAGGAAGTGGATAGAAGGTCCAAAGTCCAAGAGAGGACTGGAGTGAATACTATGGAAAAAATAAATTGTCCTATTCTCCCTCTCTTATTTTTCTTGAATACTTCAGAAGTCCACCCCCCCACCCCCTTAAAATACAGTTTAATCTTAGTGTTTTCTTTTGATGTGCTCCTTCACATAGACTCATTAGCAGTGTGAAAGGCTTGATGAATTGCAAAAAACGAAAGATTGCACGTAAGACTTCTGTAAAACAATGAATACAGTCTGAAACACTGTTTTTGACTTATTCTAGTTGCCATTTGTCTTCCTTTGCTTTCATGCAGTCATAAGCTCATAGTCTGTTTATGGGAACATAAACGGACATTGGCAGTCTCTCCTGCCAATCTTGGTGTGGACCTTCTCTGCTTCTCATACACTACACAATGGCACTTAGACTTATATACTGCTTTGCAGTGCTTTACAGCCCTCTCTAAGTGGTTAACAGGGTCTGCGTATTGCCCCCAACAATCTGAGTCCTCATTTTACCAACCTCAGAAGGGTGGAAGGCTGAGTCAACCCATGCTATGAAAGTAGTAACTTTCACTACCACATTGCTACAATTTTGTCTCTAATTATATAATAATTGGAAAGCAAAGCACTCATTTAACAATGGTGTGCTGTTGGGATTACAACACTGCAATTTTCACTCAAAGGCCGTGTTGTCCAGGACTTTGGGGAAATGGAGTCCCAACATTTTGGGAGAATGCCCAGTTTTTTGTAACCTAATGTTTACTCCCAGATCTGCAAAGGTAGACAGATTTTTACGTAATGTGTTACAAAACGTCTGTGGCAGGTATCAAATGTCTCTGTGGTCTCTAATGGAAAAGGTGGGGAACCTCGAGAGTGCAAAAAGAAACCGATAGAGAGGGAGCATTTTATAAATTGACTTCAGCAGCTAGAAATGCTATGCATGAATTCTGTGTTGCTCTTCAAATTACCTTCTGCGAATGCAGCTGAAAACTACACAGGATGTCACTGGAGTCAATTAAAAACATATTCTGATATACAGTAATAGGGATATATAACATCCATAACACCTTGGCATCTATAAAATCTCAAAATGAAATAATACTTTTTGAATTAAATTAAAATGATTAAAATCTCACAAGCTTTCCAAATCACATGATGATTCATGTTTTCACTTGAAAACTTGGAGATGAGATTAACAAAACATAAAAAGAGAGAGAGAGAGAGAGAGATCAGGACCCGGAGCCAGCCCCCCCATTACAGTAATAATGTGATTTTGTACAATGGCTGTCAAAAAGATTGTTCATTCTCTATTGTATAAGGATCGGTCACATCTAAATAAGCTCAGTTAAATAAGGTTCAGCTAAACAAGGAAATACTGGAATGTAAGAACTTTTTCCTATTATATAGATCTTCCTCTCCACCCATTAATATCACTTACCATATTTAATGGACTATAAGATGCACCGGTGTATAAGACACACCAAGATTTTGAAGAGATAAGCAAGAAAAAAAGTTTTTGCCCTCCCCAGCCCCCAGGAGCCCTCTGCAGGCCTCTCAAAACCTCTGCGCTCCCTGTTTTTGCAAAATCCAGACCCATTTTTTGCCCATTTTTTTACAAAAACAGGAACGTTTTTGACTTCCCCTTCTCCCAGGAGCACTTTGCAGGCCTCCCAAAGCCTCTGCTCACCCTATTTTTGTGAGAAATGGGCCCGTGTTTCGCAAAAACAGGACGGGCGGGGCAGGGCTTCGGGAGGCCAAAAATGGCCGTATTCAGTGTATAAGACGCACCAACATTTTCACCCTCTTTTGAGGGTATACTCTGAAAAGTACGGTATATGAACTTTTCACGGAGGAGTTGAATATATATACATGGTTGATTTGTGTGTGCTGGTGCACTCTCACTTCTAGCATTAAGATTGCCTAGTTAAAAACCGAAGTGGAAATTTAAGCTGTCAGCTTTCCAGATTAATTTAGGGTTTGTTCTTTTTCAATTGGTTGTTAGGGCTGTGAGAGGAAGAAGTCCCCAAAGCTTGTGTGGGATTTTTTTTGTCTCTGGTATCTCTGGAACAGCTAGCTATATCCATTCACAGTATGAATATAACAGTTTGAAAGTAGACTTGCTGAATTCTAATCTGTCAAAGAAGATAATGTTCTCAGATGGGTACCACATTGTTGAGCCGGGCAGGGGGAAAAAGTGACATGCACAGCGCATACTTGATAGGCTGCAATAATTTCGGACAATGGTCTTAACTGTCTTTGATCGGAGTAGGCTAATGTGTCCCCTTCTGCCTTAGTTCCGGCAATTGAAAGTTGTAAGAAAGGCATCCCCCCCCCAAAAAAAGAAACCAGAGCCATGAACGGACGAGAAATAGACAGAGCATGCTTATGTTTCTGGGGAAGAAAGAGCTTCTGCTGCATCATAAACAATTCCTGACACCCTAAAGAAATCCTCTGAAAAATACGGCAGATGGGTGCATTGAACAGTGTTGTTTCTTTGTTAGTCTCTTAGCTATTGGAAATGAAATAGAATTGCTACCCTCCCCACTCCAGAAAAAGTCTCACTGCAAACCGAAACAGAGCAGGGGAGGAGGCACCAAAACTTTGTAAAGATACACATCATTAAAGAGAGATTTGGCTACTTCTTCCCATCTCACTTTCCTTTTTCCTCTTCTTGTATCTAAAAAGCATGCCTTCCTTTATGTTTTAAACATCGTCTTTTAACTTGGTCCTTGGCACCAGGCTCTGGCATGGCCATAGCCAAGGGATTAATGAGTGGGAGCTGATTCCCAGGAGATTTGGAACCGAAATTGACCCAAATAAAGATAACACCGATCGAGGAAGGAATACAAGCTCTTGGCAGCACCAGGCCAAGCGTGACGGGCCTCTTGTTAACATGGCCAGAGCTGGCGGTTGCAGAGAACTGCTTTTAGTTTCAGGGTATGAGAATGGAAAAGTAGTTATTCTCTCTGGAAATGTTGGCTGTACCTTACAACCAGGAGGCCACATCTTGGAGTAGGTGTACTGTAAAAGTTTACAGTGTCAGGGTAAACATTGCTGTCCAGGTAGTCCTCAACTTACAACGGTCCGTTTAGTGGCCATTCAAAGTCACCACAGCACTTATGACCGTTTTTGCAGCATCCACATGATCATGCGATCAAAATTCAGAGGCTTGGCAACAGGTTTCGCATTTATGACCTTTGCTATGTCCCAGGATCACGTGATCAACTTTTGCTCATGTCTGACAAGCAAAGTCAATGGGGAAGCCAGATTCACTTAACAACCAGGCTACTAACTTATCAACTGAAGTGATTCCCTTAACAACTGTGGCAAGAAAAGTCATAAAGTGGGGCAAATGTCTCACTTAACAACAGAAAGTTTGGGCTCAATTACGATCGTAAGTCGAGGACTACGTGTACTTATTTCAGATGCAATTGAATGAAATACGGTTTTGTGCTTGATGATGTGACCTCCTCTTACACTTCCAAGGGGGAGTCAGGAATGGAGTTGTGTGTTTGTGTGGACCTCAGTGAAGGGGATAAATGTAAGTAAAACATCCCTGAACAGATGATTATTTTAAGCTTTTGTGTATGGAAGGCAATCTCTGTTCAACCGTTGAGTAACTCCTTACTATTAGTAAGTGTCTTAATATTTAGCTAAAATCTTCTTTTTAAACTCCCATTATTCATAATACTGCCCTCAGGAACATATATGGTAGCATATGTTTGCTATAATTTCAGTTATTTGAAAGCTTATCCTCATGTTTCCCTTAATTTTCTGCTCTCTAAGATAAACATATCTGCCCTTTTCAGCCATTCTTTATTTGTCATTTCCTGTTGGATAATATCTGGGTCTACTTTTAGAATCTGTATAATCCATAGCTTTAAAATTCTAGGCTTTGGGTACAAGGGATTTTTCGTTGGGGAGAGATTCTGTGGTCATTAATGACTCTGAAGTTGCTTTCGAGGGGTGTACAGAAATGTTTCAAATTAGAAGTACTCCATTGTTTTGAGTGTAAAGTGGCTTGTTCCAACTCAAAATACTTCCATAATGGACAGAATAATCTATCTTGAATTTGAAGCAGGAGGTTTTAAATTGAAATATTATGCACACCCTCTACTACTTTCTAATTTATTATCTAATACATCTCAAACAGGTAAGATTTTCCTACTTCCATTTTAAAGGACAAGTTAAAACAGCTCAAGATTATAGAGGAAGGGATTTTACGGGATAGTCTCTGATTTATATTCTCCGTCAGCAAGAGATCCCATTTGGATTTTTGGTGGGATTTTTTTTTGGGGGGGGGTGGATTACTATTTTATAGTTGGTACTTTAATTGTTGTGAGTCACCTAATAAGATCAGCAGCTATACAAATATTTTAAATAAATAAATAAAATAAAAGAGCCGAGGTGGCGCAGTGGTTAGAGTGCAGTACTGCAGGCTACTTCAGCTGACTGCTAGCTGCAGTTCAGC
>JANHFK010003510.1:97329-107388 GCA_036250565.1 Sibynophis collaris | reverse complement strand
GAGGAGGCCCTCTCTGTGGGAGCGAACTGGTCGGTGGGAGGTATTTGGCAGCTGTAGGCGGTCCTGCAAGTATCCAGGTCCCAAGCCATGGAGCGCTTTAAAGGTCGTAACTAGCATCTTGAAGCGCACCCGGAAAGCCACAGGTAGCCAGTGCAGCTCGCGCAGGAGAGGTGTAATATGGGAGAACCTAGAGGCTCCCAAAATCCCCCGCGCGGCTGCGTTCTGAACTAGCTGTAGCCTCCGGATGCACCCCAAGGGGAGCCCCATGTAGAGAGCATTGCAGTAGTCCAGGTGGGAGGTGACAAGAGCCTGAGTGACTGTGCACAAGGCATCACGATCTAGAAAGGGGCGCAACTGGCGAATCAGGCGAACCTGATAAAAAGGGTGAAAACGAAAAAGGGTGTGGAGGCCCTCCGGAGGCCAGAAACTGACTTTCAGGTGGGACTGGAAGGCCCGAAAATCAGCACTGGAGCTGAATTAAGGCAACACTCGCGTGCCCACAGATATGACTACGCATGCCACCTGTGGCATGTGTGCCATAGGTTCGCCATCACGGCCCTAGTAACATCGCCTTATTTTGGAGGAGGACAATTGGAGTGAATTGGGTTTGACCCTTAAGAGCTTCAAAATCAAAATATATAGCAAGACATTTTCAAAACCTGCAAATACACTTGTTTAACATACCAAAGTGAAGTTGCTTTTTGAAGTTGTGATGCCTCTCAAGGCACATAAATCAAGGTCAGTCTGCCGGTGTTTATGAGCCTGTACAAAAGGAGGCTGCAAGATTCTGTTGCTGTAACTTTACAATAAAGTTAGTGTTAGCACTTATGACTTTGATTTCTTGTCTGGACTGACTTGAAAGCCGGACATCAATCTTGCAAGTCTCAAAGGACATCTCCCTCCCCCTTGCCTTTACTTTCCAGAGAAGTAGAGAGGTTTCCTCTTGAGAAGTCTGCAGGTCCCTATTCTTTTTGCGGGCTGAGATGCCTCTAAACTAACCATCACCCTGGCTGCAAATCTTCCTCTTCTTCTCTCTCTCTCTCAAGGATATTCCCACAGACCATTGTATACACATATATGTATATGTAGCAAAAGGGTATTTAGTATATAGATTTTCGAAAGTTAATAATGGATTAAGGATCCAGAGGGATTTGGAATTACAGCTTTGAAATATTTAGGAGACACTATTTCATAGGCTGTTTTCACTTTGATCTGTTCCAATTTGGAAGTTTCACGATTCAATTCAAGGCTGAGTCCAAAGCATGACCAGACCACTCTCAGTGATTAAGAGTGATTGAGACTTAGAAATAGACAAGGAGAATGAGAAAATGTCTTGAAAGGGGTTGTTTGTAGAAATGAAAGTCCAGCTTTATTCATTCCACTGCCTGGTGAAAATGACTATTCTCATGAAATACTGTTTTTTAAAAAATAAAAAATAAGAGTATGTCTTACCTTGTCCCTTGCATCATTCAGAAGGTCTTCCAGCTCAGAAAAACTAAAACTGGCTACTGTGATAAAGTCGCTCATGACTGGAACGAATTTATCACCTGGTTCCCGCATACGCCTCTTCTGATAATCTAGCTCCTAAGGAAAGAAAAAAAAAATTGGAACAGCTAATTGGTAGCTAGCAAAATAGATAACAATATAAAAAGACAACGCTTCAACTTTGGAAGAAAAATGGCGACTGAACCCATTTAAAAATAATTCCCATATTCAAATCAAGTCAGCTTGGTTTAACTAGAATTATTGAAAACCACAATTGGTTAAGTTCACACATCACACCAAACCAGAAGTGGATGACTGCTTTTTTTTTTTCCTCAAAAACTGCAGAAGGCATGTCCTGAGGCACAATGATGATATCAAAGGATTAAACATTCTTTGTCCTTTACAGAGATTTCCAGACAGTTTTAAAGACCATAATGAATGTGTTCTGTCCATCAGAATTTTAATATACCGGTAGTCATTTCTACCTGTAGTTTTGTATTTGTAACCAAAAACTGTTTTGCATCTCTGAAGATAATCTTGCCACTACAAATTTTCAGTTTCCTGTAAGCTTTGGGTTGCTTGCAAGTAAACCATTTTTTGATTTGCAATCCATATGGAATGAGTTTACATGAAACATTAAGCTAAAATTAAGCAAATCACATCACGATTTAGGATGATGTATGACGGCAATGAAAAGGGGAAGAAAATGAGGGTCATCTGGGAAGACTCAAATTAAGAACAACCAGAATATCACCAAAAAAAGTTACCAACAGCTTGAGAACATTACATTATATCTACAATTATAAAATAATGGCAAATCCTAATCTGTTCTCTACTAACAATCAATTGCAAAACAAATCACTTGGAATCAGAATCAAAATAGAGCTGGAAAGGACCTTGGAGGTCTTCTAGTCCAACCCCCTGCTCAAGCAGGAGACCCTATAGCATATCAGGCAGGTGGCAGTCCAATCTTTTCTTAAAAACCTCCAGTGGTGAAGCATCCAGAATTTCTGAAGGCAAGCTGTTCCACTGGTTAATTGTTCTCATTGTTAGAAGTTTCTCCTTAATTCCAGATTGCTTCTCTACTTGATTAAGTTTCCATCCATTGTTACTTGTTTTGCCTTCTGGTGCTTTGGAAAATAAGTTGACCCTCTCTTTGTGGCAGCCCTTCAGGATTATTGCTATCATATCACCCCTAGTCCTTCTTTTCTCTAGACTAGCCATACCCAGTTCCTGTAACCGTTCTTTATGTGTTTTTGTCTCTAGGCTTTTAATCGTCTTAGTTGCTCCAGAAAGCTTGCTGCTACACAATATACTGTAGTTATACTTTTCTTTCCAATTTTGACAACATGAAAGACCCTATCCTACTATGATTCAGGATGTCTAAACATTTCTAAAAAAAACAAAAAACCCTTGCAAATATTTTGAATGACCTCAGGAGGTCAGTCAAGGACAATTTCAAACAGAGTTGTTATCTCTTTCTTTGCGAGACAGTTGCTTCCTAGCAGACTTTACCACTTAAATGTATCCACTTAAATTCTAACCTCTGCAGAGCTTTCACTTACTTAGAACAGAACATTAATTTTCTACCACCACCATCCCGACAAATTACAATAATAACTCATTAGATTTTGGTTAAACTTTCTTATTTTGAGGTTACATTTGCTGCTCTTGTCACTCCCCCTCCCCCTTCAAAATGAACGTTTCAAGAAAATCTTTTTGCCAGAGGACTCTGCTGGAAGTCTGGAAATTGATCTCATGATTCAAATTTGACACAATAGTAGTTTAGGACTGCAAATTAAGGAGAACTGGGTTAAGTCTCACTTGATTTCATCCATACCACACAATTTTATTTACCCCACAAGGTTTTAAGGTGATCTCTTTGTGTATGATCCTAGAGAAAAGTGGATTTATAAGAAAGCATTAAGAATCTGATTTCATGAAGAAGAAGGAAGTGAAGAATCTGATTATATTTAAGGCAGGAAATCCAGAAAATTGTAGAATTAGAAAAAGTTGCCTTATTCCTTTAACAACTCAGTCCATCTAACTCATTATTGCCTACTTTAACTAACAATGAGTATTAAAACACATGCCTATCTCCTGGAGCTTGACTTTGGATCCATTAGCACATCTTTATCCAAGCAACAGGACTTCCTTCTCTAACACTACAATTGTATTTTGCTTGTCAATTATTATGCATTGCTTCTTTTTACCTACTCCCCTGTTCTTTTCCTCTAAGCTGAGGTAGCAAACTCCTTTGATAAGGCATTAACACTAATGGCTTTGTTACGATAATGGCTTATTTACTGTTCTCTGTTTGGAATAAGCACCTTTGGAAGGCACTGGTTAGGACGTTTTTTATTTTATCTTTTGCCTGAAGAAAAAGCTTAGAAACCAACACTGCATTGCTATAGACAGCGCCCAACGTAAAACATGTGTTTAAAAATCCTGCTTTCTACTGTTTGTCTGAACGGTTTTACAGTAGAGTCAATCCCATAAAAGTTACAAATGCCATTGGCAGGAGAGCTGATGCCTTGGCAGCTATCCTCATAAAGAGAAGTGAGGGTTTACAGCTTTCCATTTTGATTTACTTTGCTTTGCTGGCTGTAGTCTGCGAAGTTTCTCAAAGCTAGGCTCACATCTCACTTTCAAATGGTGCTGCCAGCCCTGGGAAGCGACAGATTACAAAGTGCCTCTGTGAGCAGCTGACTGTAAACCTATTTTTAGTCTGATGTTTGTAAGAAGGGGCCTTGAAGAACCCTCTCCACTGTCAGTGCCAGGATTGTGGTGAGAACATATTGGAATGCAGTCAACAGTTGCGCCTTTTTTCCCCCTTTTCCTGCCGTCTCCTCTCAACAACGGCCTTCTATTGTTGTTACAGTGCTACGTTTTTAACATACCTCCAAAAGAGTGAAATGAATGAGCTACACTGGAAGATGTTAGCTGCCAAGTTTTATAATAATCATAAAGTGACATGGGAGGAAAAAGAAGTGGTACATGAATGGGATAAAATGCTTGGCCAAGAAGAAGAAGAAGAAGAAGGAGCAGGTACTTCAAGGACACTGGCTAAGTTGAGAGTAAGCAGTTTGCCATTCAATAACTGAAATTTGCTATCTCTCGCTTTTATGAAATAGCCATCACAGATTTGCTGGGACACAAAGATCTTTCTTATTAAATTAAACATTCTGCCTGTTCTGGAAGATGGGCCTAGCAAAGAGAATTTGTCAAGCAGTACCTCTAGTGTTTGAGAACTACTTTCTCAGGATTAGCAAACACACTGACCACCTGACCACTGCTTGACTTCCTATAATATTTGGCTTTAAAATGCATATTAAAAACACACATTGAGAAGCACTTAATTCATTGGACGTACTTTTTAATATCCTTTAGAATTAGTTTTTTTCCCCCATATTGGAAGGATTGATGTCTGCATCTCCCATGCAAATACCTTTTCTGGGGGTTTATGAGTCAAGGGTGTGTAGCATGAAGAGCAACAAGAAGGCAAAGGGTGTTATTTAAACTTGGCAGTGGAGTTTGGAATGAATTCCAAAATCTACTCTGAACGTAAGTTAAAAAAGAAGTTTGAATCTGTCTAACAGGGACTAAAGATGCTTGGAAATAAACCCCTGATCTGTGATACTATAAGGTTTATTATCCTTCAAAAGAAGCAAGGAATTGATGCCACTTCCAGTGTAAAATGCAGATAGTCATTTTAAACCTTATTGTTAGACAAAGAGGTCTTTAGCCATTTTTTTTTGCAAGTGAGGACTAATCTAAGTGAAAGGTAAGTCCTCTCATCTAGCCTAGTCCTCACTTATGTGGACAAAAAATCTGTTAAATATCTCTTTTTCTAATATTAAGGATTAAAATGCCATTTGTAGATAAACACAGTAGTAGCAAATACAAATAATTTAATTCAATCAGTTGAAATCTCACAGATTAATCTACTAGAGGAAGAAGGAAGTGAAAACAAGGGAGTGTTATAACTTTCCCATATACCCATTGTTCCTAAACAACCTCACAAGGGGAGCATGGTATTTATAGCGCCAAGGAAAAAAAAGTGTTATTCTGTACTTTGAATATATCTTACGTCTGCTAATACAGAGCACCACCAATGGCAATTTCACCCATTATATGGTAACTAGGTACAGTATAGTTTACAATCCTGTGTTAGACTCATTTCTTGCAAATGAAACGCACAGTAAACATCGACTAAAGGGTGGCATTGACGTTTCATGGTTCTATCTCCAAAGGACTGCATCTTAAGGAAATTACTGAAAAAAGATATTTGCAGTCAAGTAATTCAGTGAGAGAAAATAGATGAAACGACAAGTCTCTAAAATGCTCTCAACCAGCTGCAAACATTTAATCTTAAGAAGCTGTTTGATATTGCAAACTAATCCAGCAGTCTCAAGTCACAGGCAAGAAGCATGACTAAAGGAAGGCCACACAGAAGGCCCAGGACAGATACAATGGGAAAGAAGATGTTACTGGCTCTAGCTCCCAATCCCAGTTCACGCATTTGCAATACCCTAAAGAATCCTGTATGACTAAGTCTTTCTGTTTGCAAAAGCTGGCTGGCTTCTTTCCTTATGAGTTCAGTGTGATCCCACAGAAATTACCCCAGAGCCTGTGCAACTAATCCAGAAAATAGAAAGACTATTCAAAGCCTGAGCTACTCCCT
The DNA here is from genome assembly GCA_036250565.1 of Sibynophis collaris. Classification (NCBI taxonomy): domain Eukaryota; kingdom Metazoa; phylum Chordata; class Lepidosauria; order Squamata; family Sibynophiidae; genus Sibynophis; species Sibynophis collaris. The sequence goes on along the minus strand of JANHFK010003510.1, from coordinate 101,219 downwards.
AAAAGAAAAGGTTGCAATATTCCAAACCCTTATTTTAAAAACAAATTACAATGGAATGTTTTTTTCCTATACAACTGTATGCAAGAACTAGAGAAAAGCCAGAAATGGTGTGAAACGCCATGGCTCATTCATAAGATAGCATTTGCCTACAGAAAGAGAGACAAAAGAGTCCTGCCTTACAATCTGAATAAACCCCAGCAATATCTGGACTGATCTTACATAGCTATGCATCTACATCACATACAAGGTTCTGTTAGGACATTAAAAGAGCAAAATGCTTACAAAGGGGGAAAAAGAATCATGCTTAAAGGCTTTGAGTAGTAGGCAGTTGTGTTTACTTCTTAATGTAATAAAACGTTTAAAACTATATGACAACCTTCCCCCATTGGGAAGGTGTGTTGGACTTCAGTCATTCCAGGACCCTCAGTAATTTTGGGGAATAAAAGATCAATACATCTGAAGCGCACTGGGTTGGGGAAGGCTGTACAGCAAGGTGGCTATCTCCTTTCAGGCTTGCTCTGCCTGCTCTCTCCCTACTTGGCAATGATTCTGGCAGGTAATAAATGCCTTAATACTTAGGCTACACCCTGCCTGTGTAAACCTGTCCACAGAGACCACATCTAACACCTGCTCAGAGACTAAAAGTCTCTGAAAGAAGAAAAAAGTATTCAACATTTGGATTAGCACCGTTGATCAAATTGCCGTTCCCCTGCTCACAGCTCCCCAGATCAAACAAATTTCCCTGCACATCTGTTAATATCATCACATCAGCTTTTGCAAGAGATATAAGGGTGAGGGGTAGGGAATGGTCTCAGAGGAACAGGCTTTGCTTGACAAGGAAGAAAAGCTCCTTCTTCTCTCACCAAAACACCCTCTGCTCCAGATCCCTGGTGAGACATTTTTAAACTGGTGTGTTTAGAAACCATGGCATACTTACAGCTTCAACAGCTTTCAACCCAGTCTTTACGTTATTAACTTCTTTCTCCAACTCCACTAGGCTGCAAGGAGAAAGTGGTTTAAAGCAAAAGTGCAATGTTATAAGGATGGTAGAGGAACAGCTGAAGTAGAGACAACCCTCCATCCTTTCAGTGTCATATTTTCTCCCAATACCAGCCCCCCCGCCCCCCAGCAGATACTAGAACAGAAAGAGATGTCCATTCTGCTGCTCACAGGCTTTTAAGAGCACAGTTAGATTCTTCAAAAGTGTGAGATTTGGCCTCAAATAGCTGCAACATAGGAGGCAGGCTACGGCTTTTCATCTGAACAGCTTAAATGAAGTACAGCAGTTCTTGTTTGCTATTACTTGGTGTTACTTGGTTGATTCCATGTTTTTAAAAATAAAAATTTTAATTTATTTTTAATTTCGAAAAATAAAAATAACTATGTTGCCAGTCACTCTAAGCATCTATTGTGGAAAGGCATGGTAAAAATGTTATTCTAATTATTGCTGTTATTGCTAATTGCTTAAAACACAAAAAGAGGATAGCTCCAGGAGATCCATCTGATTAAGTTCATAAATACTCCTTATACCGACAATTAACTATTTTTAGGGCTATGCATGCTCTGAAAATGATTTGAAAGTGATGTTTCCAAATACAAAGGATAGGAACAGCATTTCTTCAAAACAGCTGTAACTTTTTAGCTTTCTGCGCAAGTCTAAAAAGATAGTTGCTTTAATGGGCATCTCATTAAAGTTACTGGCTTCTAGGTTTTTTTTTTAAGCATGCTGTCAGACATAGTAACATTCAAACATGTCTGGTTTGAGATCAGACAGCATGGACATACTGCATATACTTTCATCAGCTTTACAGTTTTCCCACTGTTTCTAAACGCTTCTTCAAGTATTTTTTTAATCTTTAATTTCTTCCAATTATGTTAAAATCAACATAATCATGTACCCCAAAGTTGGTTAGACTTTGGGGGCAGATTTCAATGTGGCAAAAGTTTATTCTGGGAGATGAATGGAAGTTACACTGAATCTTAGAATGGAAGCTCTGAGGAGAAATTTCCTGACAGAATGATTGATCAATGAAAAGACTTGCCTTCAGAAGGCAAGGGATTACTGGAATTAGGAACTTATAAAATGTAAGATATCCTTTATTGATGTAACTGATTGCTATTGTTACTTTTATATATAAAAAAATAATCCTGATTTTCAGATTTATCAATGGTCATATATTTTGTTTTCTGGTTTTCTGCAGAATCCAAGTCATCAAAAGTTACTAAAGTTATTGTGGGAATGCTCTGATATTATCATAAGGCTTTGGTTTTTTGTTTCACAATTCTGCAATATTTTGAACATAAAAACTACAGAACATATTTAAAAGATATTGAGATGGATATACAATTTTGATATTATTTACATGACACTTTGGGATATTCTCACATTTTAAAAAAATCAGGTAAAATATGCTCTCTTTATTTGCAATTCATGGGCTCCTAAGACTATTAATACTTATTACATATTTAATTGTTCAATATTAATCTATGAATTAATGTATTGCCAATCAAATTGTTATGGCCCACCTCATCCCAGGCACTTGTGTTAGATCATTTCCTGCTTAGAACAACATACTCTGAAATAGAATATTTATTCTCAGTAATACTTGAGAATATTATTCAATATTAATTGAGTGAATTATCGAGGTATTCACTAATTAAAAGTTGCAAATATACTCCAGTGCTTTAATTTGAGAAAGATTTTCTAAAGTCCATTATATTTTCGACTGGTAACTATGATATCTGCTTCTGTATGTCCCCTTTACACAAAATGCTGATCTACAGACCATAAACACATCTCAACATAAGCACCATTATTACTTTAGCAGCAGCACCACTTTATTTATTTATAAAGTATCAGTTTCATATCTGATATGTTGTCATTATACACCGCTTAGAGTCAATGAGATGGCTGGTCATATTTAGGAAATTTAGAAACCTATATCTCACAGAATAATTCTGGGCAGCATGCAATGAGACCATATCAGATATTAAGCTGGTAAGAACAGATAATACACTTGATCTTAGCCAAATGGCAAGAAATGATACTTACTTGACTTTTGCTGCTTCTGGAAGATGTTGCAGTTCAGACTGTACGTCAAGCACATCTAGGTAACTCTTTTCAAAGATCATTATTAAGTAATGTAATAAGGTAATATTCCTAAGAGAAATGGATATGAAAGAGACAGGAAACAAAATCAAGGTAAGCGTAATTATATCTGAAAAGCTTAAAATGAAATCAAATCCTTAGTCTAACATTCACATTTTTAATATAAAATTGATGTAATGGCTACTTCCCCAGTCCTTTGGGTCAGGCTGAGTAGAGACCTCAATCTGAGGAGCTACATTATATTTTAATTCTGATTGCCATTTTATTGTTTTGATAGGGTTTAATGGTAAGTATTGTTTCTTTCTTGGTTTGAGTTCTCTTCCCTTTTTGGATACCACCCGAGTCACTTTATCTGACCAGGCAGCCATGTAAATGTTTTTATTCATTTAATATTTCACATCTTTTGTGCTAAAAAGTAAGAGTGAGGAATGTTTTGTCTTCAAATGTGATGTGTATGATGACTGCCAGCACCCTTGACATTCTGGGAGCTGCATTGCAACAACATCTGGTGGACTAGATGTTCCCACCTCTGCCCTGAAGTCTCAAATGATTATTTGCAAATGACTCAACAACAGAAGCAACACTGTACAAAGTACAAAGGTCTCCCAGCAAAACACCCCAAGCCTCCAAGAAGATTATTCAATGGCTATATTGTTTTGTTTGTGCATCTAATTCCCAAATGAAGAGTCTTGCATTTGTTCTGGTCCCCGATACATTTTTAATTTGGGGATGGAAGTTCCTATTTTCTTTTTTTTTTTTTTTTTTTTTTTTTTTCAAAGTT
>JANHFK010003510.1:42968-55235 GCA_036250565.1 Sibynophis collaris | reverse complement strand
CTCCCTTCCGGGACTCAGGGCGGTGAACAGACATAGTTAAAAACAATATAAATAAGTTCTGATAGTGTGGCCAATTCAAGCAGCCCCTGAGTAATGTGATGTGGATAAATTCTGAATGTGTAGAAACTCTGCAGGAGGCAGCAAGAGAAGTCAGCATTCTCAATGGAGGAGAAACAGTGCTGCTTAGGAGAACGCCTGAATGGTTTATTTGCAAGAAATGACTTGCTGACATCCTGATTTGGAGCACAAACAGAAAGCAATGGAAACTGAGAAATGCTTCACATCTACTCCTCCAACTCTGGAAAAGAAAGCAGTGTGTTTCCACCTGTCACTTCTGACTTGATCCACCAACAGTAGTAGATTTCTATAGTTCCCAGTTCTGTGTTGCAGTAACTTCGGCCACATTTAATGTATAATATTGATATGGGTAATACAGTTCTTTATCAGCCTGAGTATTCATGCAATACCTGAGCATGAACAAAGTGAAGATTACTGTATTATGACCTTATTTTCATATTTAAGCATGGATTCACTTCCTAATACAGTTTCTTCTAGCAACCTGAGTTGCTAGAAGTATGGGGACACATGACATTTTCTATGGTAGCGGTGTTTTTTTTTTTGTTCAAGCTCCACTTGTGATGATTTCATGAAAGTGCCAATACAGTTTTCTCAGGCAATATGGAAATGGTTTCCATTATCTTCTTCCCAAGTATTTTTTTTTTACCTCCCACTCTAGTCTACAATGCTAGGATTTCATGGTTGCCTTCCTCCTAAATATTAATGGCTTCTGATCCTGGTTAGATTTTCAAGATCTGTCAAGTTCATCTATATTTCAACATTCTTTTGCCAAAAGTGTTGTACAGCTTTCATTATGGCACATCTAATAAAACTCTGGCTTTGAAATGTACAAAAACAGTAGACAATAAACTCTGTTATGAGAATTGTTGCTCTTCTTCATGTCAATAACAGGTTTTCATAAGGGTGGGGAAAATGAATAGTACTTCTTGTCTTGAAGCTGAAACCACACACTGCAAAACAGGCATAGTCTAGAGACCTCATCCAGCCCCTTCAAGCAGGAAAAACAGCTTTTATAAAGTACAGTATAAAACGCTATTGTAGTTGAGGACAATTGGAACAGGGCAAAAAGCATTGTATAACTCTTTACTACTGTGTGGTTTTTTCCCCCCTTAAAATGCCTCCTTTATGAACCTGTACACTTTTTAAACAAATATATGGCAGTCTTTGTCAGACACCCTAAACCAATTAGAATATTTGAAGAGTTGATTGTATGTTGCTGGAATAGGCAACCTAGCACCCCTAGAAACATCTTCATCCGTTCAATATACATGTTCTAACAATCTGGATTTAGCAAGCTTCAAAACAAACATTCAAAATTTGCAGCAATACTTTAGACCACACAAAAGTCCGATTAGAATGGCAGGCAGCATCAAGGAAGGGAAGCTAATGAGAAATCACAGCATCATAGGAAGTTTTTTTGGTGACCAGAAAAGTCATCTGTGGCAGTCATTTTGTGAATGTGCCTACAGAACAAATCTCAAATCTCCATCTTAAAAGGCCTTGTATCTCCCTGATGAATAGACAGAACCAATAGGCCCCAATGTCCTTCTCTTTATGGTTTGGGGGGAGTATCACATTTCAGGGGACCAAGTAAAAAGTGTTTCATTTTCACCTCATCAGTGTAATCCAATTACAAAGGCTTATATGTCGATTGCTCCCTCAGAGGCTGTGTTCACACTTCAACAAAGCATGTGGTGAAGCCACTCCAGCGTAACTCACAAAGCGTAAAAGACTTCACTAATAGAACTCATGTCATCTCGGACCATCAGGGAGAAGCTAACTATAGCGAAAGCACCATAAACTGTGAAATGAAAACTGTTCCATTCCCTCTGATAAGAAGAAGCGGTCATTGAACCTATTACCAGATGAATTTGAATTGGTGAACACACACACACACACACACACACACACACACACACACACACACACACACACACACACAGATCGGAAGCATTGAATGACTCTCTTAATCTGGAAAATTATAGAATGAATCCGGATAATAAATCCTTGACTTACAAATGTGTCCTTGATTATTTAATGAATTATTTTCTTCTAGATTGGAAGGCCACATAGATGAGGAGAAAAGCAGATTTTTTTTAAAAAAAACCCAAAATACTAGGAAGTCTGGATTCAGCACAACAATAAATATTGCCTTAAAAGTCACTTCTAGGAAAATGTTATCCCTTATTAAATTTCCATTATATATCCTAGGCCTCTAAGTAAAACATGGAAATAAGATTAGGGTATGACTAGGAGGGGTAAGGGAGTATTTCCCACAATTTAACCAAGTTATTCTTTTCATGTAGAATAGACAAAAATGGTTAATAAGTAGGCACTTAAACAATTATCCTTGAGCACTGTACAGTTGTGCCCATTGCAGGTTTCTAATATCACTTGCGATTGACTTGCCTTAGTGTAAAATCCATTGGTGAATATATCTAAAAAGTAATCAGCTTTCAGTATTTCAGTGTGACTTAGCTCACTGCAAACTGCACATCATCCAAGCAAAGATTACTGCCTGACATGTTATTACTATAGTTAGAGACTTGCATTAAGATACATGTACACCAGGGGTGGGTTCTACTTACTTTCACCACTGGCTTGCAATGGGAGGGTGTGAATGCGCATGCTTGCTTCCCTTGCTTGCAGTGCTTCTGCACATGTGCAGAGCATCCGTGATGATGGCCGGGTGGGTGGGCGGAGCCTCCTGCCACCGTTACTACTAGTTCTAAAAACCGGATAGAACCGGTAGGAACCAGGGGTGAAATCCAGAAGGTTCTGACAGGTTCTGGAGAACCAGTAGTGGAAATTTTGAGTAGTTTGGAGAATCGGTAAATACCACCTCTGGCTGACCCCAGAGTGGGGTGGGAATGGAGATTTTGCAGTATCCTCCTGGAGTGGGTTGGGAATGGAGATTTTGCAGTATCCTTTCCCTGCCACGCCTACCAAGCCACGCCTGCCACGCCTACCAAACCTGGTAGTAAATAAATTTGGATTTCACCATTGGTAGGAACCCACTACTGGCGTACACCCATACCCACTGAAATACCTTCACCAGTGGACTAGGTTTTTCCCCTTCGGCAAGCATTAGGTATAGTCTAATATATGCTTCTTTTTCATTTTTTCAAATAATTCCCTTACTTGTCAATATCTATTATTTATTATGATTGCATCCCAGCCAGTTCATTCTGATTTCATTTCAGAATCCACGGGAAATCAAAGAAGCTAAGTTCAGGTATGATTTAGCCTTGTGTATCCTCTACCCATACTTCATTTCCATATCTTCATAGTTAGGAAGGAATCTGGCAAAACTCCAGTAAGACTTAGTGATTGTTAGCACTGAATAGAATTTGAAGAGAAAAGCAAATCCTCCTTCTGAGTTTTGGAGTTTGAGTGTAAATATTCACTTTGAAATTTATGCCTCTTTACACCTTATGTATGTAAAAACATTATATTTTTGCTGTTTCTGCATAGCATTCTTGGATTGTGCCTGAACAATATGATGTATTTAATTCCATTTAAATTTAGAATGAAAAGTTGAGACTGCAGAGCAAGGATAGGTAAAATGGTACTCTTCACTTCAAGCCAGTGTGGGAGTTGTATTCAAAAACATCTGGAGATTATCTATCCCAACTCTGGAGGGTAGCCTATGTACTGTTATCCTCTTAATGCTCAGCAATCAACCTTGAAGTGAGATATTTCCTGTTTGTTTTTAAAAAATTGATAGTCTACTATCCAGAGGATCCTGGGGCTTACAATGTAACTGTTGGCTTTTTCCCCAGAGTAGATCTTATTTTCAGCATAACAGCCCATATGTTAGGGAGTGTTCGTACTATGTTATTTTCTCCCTTGTAATGGAAATGAATTTTTCTTGTCTTTCTGGGTATTTAGACATCTAGACAACTAAACATGCATGCTTTTCAAAATTGAAAGCATTAGCTGAGTTCTTTGTTCCCATTTATTCGCGTATGTGAATAACTGTTTGAGGTAGCTATTCTATATTAAGGACATATAATAGACATTAAAATCTACATTATTAAGACACTGAGGGATGATTTCTGCTAATCATTCTTCAGGTTAAAAGAATAATACACTGATGAAAGCATTATTGCAAAAGTCTACTGTGTATAAGCCATATATCAAGGAATCAGTCTCCATTCTGGCATCTGTAATACACATTCACATACATGTATTTATTTACAAATGTAAAAAGGGAGATGGTTGATCTTGCTGACTGGAACAGAAGAGATTTGTACTTACTACTTAATAAGAGAATTTCTAGATTGGAAGACGATACTGTATAGACATATTCATTTTATTCATCTAGGAAGGGAAAGAGTTTCAAATGTTTCCTCCTTGGAATTATTAACTCACAATTTCCTCTTCAATCAGAGAGCAAGAAGCAAAAAATAAAATAAAATAAAATCCTTCTACTCAGTGTCTTCATTTCTTTGTCATTTTGGCTGAGAGGATTTTTCATCATTCATTTTTACTATTCAGGAAAAACGTTAATAACACTTTCGCTGTCAGTGCCAAATAGCCACTTGTAAAACATCAGGGCTGATGTTTGAGGCTGAATAGTTAATATATAAGGGAAGAGGCAGGGAGACCTATGATGACTGACTGGAATTAACTTAACTCAGCAAGTTTCAAGCCCTGTGGAATATTCCATTCTCTGGGCAAATCTAAATGATATTGCCTAGATGATAGGCGGTATTTCTTTCTAAAATGTCAATGGGGAGTTAAAGGATTTCCTAGATATTTGCATACCTTTGGTTATAAATATAACATAAAAATGAGAGATATCAATTATACATTCCTTAGCAATGATGCTCTCTCTATAATATACATAAGGTGTAACTTCTACAGCTGAATATTGTGAAGACATTTTTCTGATAAAATTTTTATATGTTTCTGATAAAATTTCTGTATGCTTCATAACTCAGCCCTTATCCAGAAAACTATTATAATTCCTCACAATTCTCTTTTCGTATTTTGGGTAAGAAGTTTATCCAAATCTCAAAACATTTTTAGATAATTGATTTAGAGGACTATCATATCAACCTTTTGGAGGTGACTAGATGTTTTGTTTTCTACAATAACTGTTGAATTTTTAAAGTTTTTTTATTATTTTAAAAAGTTTTTTATTAAACAACTGCTGGGTTTTAATCACAGAAATCTGACAAGCATTACTGCATAAATATTCATAATGATAGAAGCAGCCAAGTTAGATTTAACTTTGAAACTGTTATGCTAATGCAAGCACTTCCAACACCAAACTGAAAGAAAGAAAGAAGGCCTGAAGTACCTTGGACAAGTTTAGACTGTTGAAAGGAACTTTGCAGAGAGAAAGGATGGCATTTAGGCACAGATTCAGAAAAACAAATAAACAAGCAAATAAAGTAAAATTATGTTTGTAATGGAACTAAAAAAAAACAAGCAGGCAAAGATTCATCCTTAACTCCTTTTACACTACACATGTATATATGGACATACTGCACATTCCTGGAAAAGATAGGATGTTAGTTCCTAAAGCTTCATTAAATACTCTGAAAAAAATAAACAATAACTAGTCAAAAATGTAGTCACACATATTCTGCAAAACCTATGCTATTCCATGCTAATTAAGGAATTACTTTTTTCCCAAGTTATTTTTATTCACTTTTAGATTGTTAAAGAGAGAGATTAGGCAGGGAATTTCTAGTTCTAGTTTTTCATTTTACCGTTTCATGAAATTCTGAAATGCTCATATCTATACACACACACACACACACACACACTATTTGTTCTAAGAGAAAATTCCCTATATCAACATGTTAAAAACTCCAAAGCTACTTTGGAGTCCAAAGCTACTTTGACATACATGTAAATTTGGTACACCACAAAGACAGATATTCAATATTTGGATCTGTAGGAGGAAATATGCTTTGGATCTGGCATGAACACATTTCCTGTACCTGTCACTGGTTCTTTAAACAAGTCTAGGAAAATAGATGCCTGAATTAAGGAAGTGACAGAGCAATAATACATAGTCTAATTCCTTAAGGCCTCCTTAACTCAAAAGTATATTATCATAATGAAGCCTAGAAAAAGAAAAAAAGCTTATTTCAGGAGCTCCTGGCCACTACATTGAGCTCGTCCAATGCTGGATCCAAAATCCTCTTCCTGCTGTCAATCCAAGTATTGCACACCCATAATTGCTGAATTTTAATCACATTAAGACTCAGTTTTCTGAGTATGATTAAAGTATTTCCAAAAAAAAAAGCAAATTAAGTAAATATATTCAATGTTCAACATTCAGGCTATTGGGTATCCTATGAACTGCTCTGTTATTACATATCCACATTTGGTTTACATGTTCAGAACATGTAGTCACATGTAGTCTTTCTAAGCAATTTGAAGTACACATACTTATACATACACTCTTATTATTTTGTAATTCTGGAAATATTACTGCTAAAAGAAGTGTTAAGACAAATGTAGTCAGTAGGGTGCCATAGGCTCACAGCCCTGACTGATTATAAATTTTGAGATAATTTCAGTCAGTCAATAAATATTTGGAAAGTTACTGAGTCACAAAACTTCTGGCATAACTTTTATTTAGAAAAATGTCTCTTGGTTCCATTTTTATTCTATGAAAAGACAGAAAAGGTGGATAGCTATCTATCTGTTCAGAAAAAGTAAAAGTTAAATTGATGTAAAAAGCCTGGAAGAGAGGGAGAAGAGAAGCTTCACTAGTTTTTCTTCCTTTCTTTTTTCCTGAAAAACAATTGGTATATGATTGACCATTCTGACCATTTTATGTCAGTTGTTCTTTTGCCTACCAAACTCTGAAATAGTCTAGTAGCTCAGCACACTGGACCAAAATTCTCACAAACAGAGTGAGAAATTCACATATTATTGATTTCATACACTAGGTGAAATGTCTCTCTTGAGTAGTATTGTGAAGTTAAGATATGAAAGGTTATTAAACAAAATAATACAAATATGATCCTAGACTTGGTATGGGCAAACTAGAGAAAAGAAGGACTAGGAGTGACATAGCAACAGTATTCCAGTTTGAGGGCTGCCACAAAGAAGCACCAAAAGGCAAGACATGAAACAATGGATGGAAACTAATAAAGGAGAGAAGCAACCTGGAAATAAGGAAAAATTTCTTAACAGTGAGGACAATTAACCAGGGGAGTAGCTTGCCTTCAGAAGTTGTAGGGGCTTCATCACTGGAGGTTTTTAAGAAAAGACTGGAAAGCTATAGAGTCTCCTGCTTGAGCAGAGGGTTGGACTAGAAGACCTCCAAAGTCCCTTCCAGCTCTATTTTGATTGATTACTCCTGTTTTACACAAAGAACCAGCTCTACAGGTCATCTTGCTCAATTCATCATTTTTACCTGGAATCTTGTTCTCTCCGCTGCGTAGACCTGGTAATGAAGCATGGCCTGCAGAACTTTTTTGTGACCTCCTGGCACTAAGCAAACAGCCCCAAGGATCTCCAGCACAGCAATCTTGGTCTTGATGTTCTCCATCCGTAAACTCTGCGAAATTATATTGATGCTTTCCGGGTGGGCTAGAACATGGGCTCGTCCTTGGGAGTTGTTCATCAGAGCCTTGATGCATCCTATAACGGATGTGTGTATACGGCTTTCAGAGGTTTCATAGTCCATACTCTTTAAAAAGTTCAACAAGCAGCTTAGGCCATCCAGCTCAATAAATCTTACTACGAATCTGTTCAAAGATAGGAAAGAAAAAGGACAATGAAGGCACTTTGCATAAATGGTGTCAGATTAATAAAATAACCAAATTGCCTTTTCTCTTAATTTGGGAAACTCTAAAGCAGGGGAGTCAAACACGCATCATCACGGCATTGTCACATGATGTATTACGGCTTTTTTCCCCCTCGCTAAACTGGGCATAGGCGTGGCCAGTGCGTGACGCATCTGGCCCAGGTGCCACAAGTTTGACACCCCTGCTCTAAAGTGTACATAGCTGAGGATCTGGGCAAACTCTTTTACAGAGGCAGATGTGTACGTGGAATAAAATTTGTTCAGCACTTCTGCTTTCTGCTACAAAGAGAAATTGCATTATGGATCCAACATCACACATTTAAATGACTTGAAATAACATAATTTGAAAAAAACAATGACTCACTTGACCTAACAAAACAATTTCCACAAAGATAAAGGTTTGAGCAATACTTGCTGTCTTCTTCCCAAAGCTATTTCAGCTTATTAACAGCATTTTGACATTTTCTCCTATCTAAGCATCCTCTTTCTATGCCAGAAAATAACTAACATACTGTCCTCACTGTCGGTCAGTTGTTTGGTTGAAATACTGATGGAAAAAATCATGGAAACTCACGTCCAACAAACTATCTGCTTTTGTATTTCTTTGCTGAGACATGAAAATCAAAGAATGCTTAGTATATTTTATATATTAAAAGTTTACTTTTCTGTCAACAGAAAATGAAAATTAAAAACATGTACCAAGTTGATTTTAAACTGCAAATCATCCACTAAAATAGATAAAATACTATTGCCCACTATTTATCTACATATAGTTACATTTTCTTTATTTATGAGAATATTAAACCTATAAAGTTGCCATTGGCTGAAAATTCTCTTTAGAATATACTTCTTTACAAATAAAAAATGATTTTATCCTCAATAGTCAAACCCAAAGGAAAAATCTATATTTAAATCTTTCTTTTAGATTAGCCAGTATTCACTGAGTTCTCGGTTAGAAAAAGGGCTATCGCAATCATGACATTATACAGTTACTTAGGAATGTAGCTCAGGAACTTAAAATAGGCATTTTTCAAACCCTATTTTGTACCTAATAAAGTGGAAAAGTGGGGGGGAAATCATATTACTCATAAATAATTTATCATAGGATATACGGACAAGAGAAAATAAGAGAAAATTACTTACTGACACTTAAAATATCTATCTGGAAACAATACATTTTGTTCAAATACACTGGCTTCTAATTTGTTTCCAGGTACAATTCAATAAATTCAAGATGACAGATGCTGGCAGTGCACTGCTTGGGGTAAAATGATATTGTGAGAGTCAGAGAGTCCACCAATCCCCAAAACAGCCTTCTTAAAACTTCCACATTATATTAAAATAGTATTTTTTTTAAATGGTCCTAACCTTGCAAGATGGGTATATCCCCAAAGTCCCCCAATTCATTCTTACATCTTAAATATTCCATATAGGAATGCTGAAATTATGGTATATTTGACAATTTGAGAGGGAGAGAAAATCCTGAAGCTCTATATGCAGTTATGCACAGAACCTGAAAAGGTAGCATCCTGATCTGTGAAGGGCCAGTTTCCCCAAAATGAATCTGCTCTGCATATCAAGATTTCCTGTGCAAATACTGAGTCTCTTGTGAATTCCTACATTGCCTGAAAGAGATTTTAGGATAGTTGTATAAACATTTTAGAATTCCTCTCAGGAGACACATCTCATTTGTTCACCAACAATCTTCCAGGAGCTGGTGATGGCTTATTTTTAGGAAGCCCTTTAGTTCTAATTCTCTTTACTGTTTTTATCACATGCTATTTTTATCATACGCTATTGAAAAATATTTGTTTGGTACTGTTTCCCCCCCCTGCTATCATGTGTTTTCTATTTCTATAGTTTAAAACAATGTGTTTTACTTGGATTTGTTCTAAGCCCCCTAGACCTCTGTAGAAAACACACACACACACACACACACACAATCTCTCTGTGTCTTACAAATACTTACAGAATAAAAACCCAAGCAGTATTTAAGTTTGTACCACACCCTATAACAAATGGAAACTTTAGTAATCTTTGAAGTTTCAGAATTTCATTTTTTTCTATTCCATTGTTTACAATGTCTGATCTTTTCCTGCTTCATTATAATACTACACAGATTTAAGAACATGGATAGCCATGAAGCCATGATACCGGTACATGCTAGTGATGCAGAGATGGCTATACCACTCATGGAACTGAATGGCTGAGCTTTCATTTGCCAACGCTACTTGAAGGAGCTGCTTCAGTGTACTTAATTAATCAAGACATGGTAAGGCATGGCCACTTTATATAGACCTACAAAAAAGGAGATAATAATCTGGGAAATGATGCATCCATGCAATCCCTGCTGAAAGTTTCTGCAATACACAATCCAAAAATAGTCTGAACAATATTTTTTTGTTGGTATAGTGTAGAGTTAAATTTGTGGTAATGGATGCAAAAATGGACAACTTTAAAATCACAGAATCACATGACTGGAAGGGACCTTGGATGTCTTCTATTCAAAGCCCCTGCTCAAGGCAGCAGTCCTTATACCATCCCGGACAAATGGATGTTCAATCTTTTCTTGAAACCTCCAATAATGGAACATCCACTTTAAGATGATAAAAATCAAAACTCAACGAATATCCCTTGTTAAATTCAAATGTATGCAACTGACAATATATCTCTTCTAGCCTAAAGTAGTCTATAAATAAATAAATAAATTGCAAAAAAAAAATGGTACTGAGAGGTACATTTCAAATGGCCTGCAGCAGAACAAAACAATTAAAATCTAAGATGGAACCAATACAATTTCCATGAAACAACCATTTGGGGTATAACTGTGTAAATATGTAGGTCTGTTTCATATATTTGGAGTTTTAAAATTTGGCACACACAAATCATGTGGCTCCCAATATCAGATCACTTTGCAATATTTCCATAAGATGAGACCATAAAACAATATTGTTTATAAATTTTACTTGAGCTTCCAATGTGTATGCACAAAATATATCAAATAATAGAAATCTGGAATAACTATATTTTATTCCTAAAGGGAAATCAGAGAAACTATGTAATATTGGGGGAAGATTCCTTGTGTAGCTTATCTCTTCAGTAACTTTATCTCACTGGTTGAAGGTCTGGAGGAAACCAAAGCTTTACCGAGAGTATCAAGAGATTTAGTTTGAGGTTTGGTACCTGTTCAAGCCTGAACTTTAAAATTAGTATTTGAGAACAAACAAAGCTTAAGAGCAAACACATACCACAAATGGTTAGACAGAAATGCATTAAATGGCCAGGATATAAAAATCACTTTGGAATAGCATTCTTTCCAACCTTCATTGGCATAAGCAATGAAAGAGCATGAAAATGGCAATGATTTGCTTGTCTATTGTTAGTTTTGGCTTTCCAGTTCCAGGATTGCATTTCTCATTTCCCAAAAAAGGTAACCGTTGCTTTGTGTGACTTATAATCTTGGCATTTAAGTAACATTTTCGTCTTAACATTTCTTTGCTGTTTTTCACCTATGGATGGGTTTTCAGAGGAGGAAAAACATCACTTGATGCTTTTCAGAAGGAGAAAAATCTATTTGAGGAAAACTTAACACAGCCAAGGAAAAGTTATGATAGAATGGTTTTCTTTCCCTTCTAGTAAAGCTTTCAAAGAGGGACTTGGCTTCAATGCCCTAAGCAAAGCATTCTTTCAAAACTAATTTGCAGAACAACATTCCCACCTGCTTCAAAGGAAAGGACACACAACAGTGGCATTTGGTGTTACCTTCTGGGGTCTCACCCAGAAAACCTTCAGTCCTTAAAACCCCAATAGGCAACATGCCTACTTGGGAGCTATTGTTTCTGCAATAACCTAGAAAACCACAGATTCTCCATCTTAGGATGTGTCTGTGTTTTTATTTTTCTTGTAAAGTTCTTTAATTGACTGAAGCGCTTAGTTTGGATATTTCTAAACATTACAATTATTCTACATGCTCTAAAAACTAGCTGTATTTGCACATTGTGCAAATCATACAGATTTTTTTAAGAATACAGTCTGGGTCAGGTTTTTTTTTTAAATTTTGATCTAATTGTTTTGTGAACCCAACCATTGCAATTTGAACAATGTTGCTCGTAGTCCAACAAATGACACCTATGGTTGATTCATGTACTCTAGCCAAGCATGCGTCTTGAAGTTACATTTATGATTAGTTTAGATAAAAACATATTTAGTTTTTGCTTACCCCTATCCACTTCTTGGCATACAGTCATACAGCATACTATTCACAATGTAACCCTTGTCTAACAAAGTTTGTGCTCTTTATGGACACAAGATTTAAAAATGTCCTACAGAATCATAGAACGTAGAATAACAGAGTTGGAAGGGACCTTGGAGGTCTTCTAGTCCAACCCCCTGCCTAGGCAGGAAACCCT
>JANHFK010003510.1:23821-39654 GCA_036250565.1 Sibynophis collaris | reverse complement strand
TTCATATTATGTACTCAATTCATGCCTATAATTATATATATTATCTAATATGTACTTGACAAATAAATAAATAAATATTTCTGTAGCCTTCTGGTCTGGCAATGATGGAACCATTGACTAACTTCTCTTTCTAATACAAAAGACTCTTGTAAATAGGGAATAATTTTTTAAGGTGTCTTGGATGTTGACTTCTTAGTGTTCAGAATTTCTGTATAATTCTTCCATCTTTGCTTGATCTTCTATTAATAAAGAAACTATTGGGTTGGCAGAAAGTGTAATTTCTTTCTTCTGCTTTTGTTTTCTAAACTGATTTCCTTTATATTATGTCCAAGTTTAGCATTCCAATCTCCAGCCCCAAACAGTGCATCTCGTTTGCATGTTCTGGCTGTGTCATAGTTTGTCAAATATTATGGTCAAGTTTGATCTTTACATCAATGGATAGAACATTAGCATGGGTAATTGCCATAGGAATCAGTTATCTGTGGAGCCATTTTAATACTCAGTTCTTCCTTAGTAGCATACTGAGCACCATTCAAAGTGAGGGGCTCTTTATCTGACAGTTTATCGTGAATCACTTTAGCTTGCTTGGTTTTCTTTGTAAAACAGAAGTGTGATTTATCATTATTTCCTCTCATGCAATATGAAATTATGCCTTTGCCATTGTCACTGAACTGTTCATCCACCGCCAACTTCTTCCTATACCACTACTGCTCAAGATAGGTGCTTGCTTCCTTTAGCTAGGCAGCTGGATGGTCTTCACAACTAGGGCAACTCTGCTGAAGCATATATAGTCCACTTAGTATACACTTCTGGCACTTTCCCACCCTTCTCTCCCAGGAACATGGACACCTCTCCCAGAAACATGCACATTATAATGACACAGGTTGTCATGCCCCCGTCAGAGTCTGAATCTGCGGTGGAAGATGAGCTGGAACAAGAACTGACAGCGAGTGAGAGGGCAGTTCCATTGGCCTTGGAAGAAACTAGGGAAGGGCAGAGTCAGTCCAGGCAAGGCTGTTCAGAATTAGTAAGGGCTGCAGGCAGGGAGGACCAGAGGCAGGATGAACAGGCGAGACAGAGCTCAGATGAGGAGCAAGAACCACCCCCTCCTGATGCAAGGGATTGGAGAGTGCAGAGAAGGTGATAAGCGCAGATGGAGCAGGCCCATCTGGGGCAGGAAAGTGCCCCACCCAAGCTTCACCAGGCACACCTGGGGAATGAGACTTAAGGAGATGCTGTGGGGAGGGGCATTTGTCGGGAACAAACATTGAGTTCCTGAAGTGTTGTATGCCAACATTTGAACTTGCCAAGAGTCCTTGCATTCCTTGTTGGTGTTCTTGACTAATTATCTGGATTTTTTTGCTCCCTGAACTCCTTGCTTTGCTCTTGTTTTGCCAAATACATTTGGCAAACCTTGGTGCAGACAGCACTGGGCCGGAATAATTGCAGCCAGAGGCTGCTTGAGGTTTGTGCAGGGGTTTATTATCACTCTGCTGGGGAACTCGCCAGAAACTTGGGAGCGTTTGGGGGAGATTTGGAACAATAAAGGGACAATTTGAACTGCCAGCTGTTTGTGTTATCTCTGTGCTGTACGCTGGGTCATCACACAAGTTGGGGAGGAGAGAACAAAAAACTATTCAGTTATTTCTTCTTTTTTTTTACTGCTATACATGTGAAAACGTTGTAAAATATATTTTACTCCTTAATTTCAGTGAGGTAAGTACTACCTACGATAAACATGAGTCTTGCCATCTTTTCAGTTACATATATGTTTCTTATATAAAGTGGAGATTAAGATTTTAACAGTTACTTCAACATCAGACACAGGGCTATGTCATAAATAAAATCTATAAGACAGATTCTCAGTGATTGTTCAACCATCTGAGGCTGACTTTACATAACATGATAATATTAGATTTTTAGCTGATATAGTTGCTTTCAAACAAAACAGGCAGAATCCAGCAGTTTACTTTTTTTTTAACTTTGAGCTTTTGATACAGTTTTTGAGACATTTCTGAAGTTCACACCAATATTTTCCCATAGGTTTATAGTCTAGACTAATTGATTTATTTATTATTGCATGCTATTATCAAGAGTTATCATCATGTGGTTAATACCATATCACAATCTTATCAAGTATGTCATCTTTCTTTCCATTTTAACCTGATTTTAGCATTTCTTGTCTGTATTGTTAAAAACTCTGAAACACTAAAAATACCCCCATAGGAACACTAACATATAAGATTCTGTTATATATCATTGTTGTGTTATGGTTCATAGTTAAGGCAGAAACTTAATTTTCTAATTCCATTGCATGTAAATTTGTCTTGCTATTTTCTAAGTGAATGTGCAGGGTTTGGGGTTTTAGGGTGGAGTTTTTTCTAAGAGGGGGCTCCACTTGGTATAAAGTTTTCTAGGAAGCTTTCTCAACTGCCAAATTTGAATTTATCTCTGTTTTTTAACACAATAAAGGAGATGAATTGGGTTAACACAGGGGTCAGCAACCTGTGGCTCTGGAGCCACATGTGGCTCTTTCACCCCTCTGTTGCGGCTCCCTGTCACTCAAAATATGTGTCACAACCACCAATGTGCGACACCCACCAGCACGCGATTTATTGAGCTTTTCAACCCCCGGTGGGTCAACCATGGATAAATCCAAAAAAGTTTCAGAAGAAAACAGAACGTTTAATTCAACTACATATGCTGGTTTTGTGGCCGCTCAAGAAATAATCAGGCACAGGAAGGGTTTTGTGGCTCCTGGTGTTTTCTTTTCTGTGGGAAATAGGTCCAAATGGCTCTTTGAGTGTTTAAGGTTGCAGAGCCCTGGGTTAAAATTTGGGTTAGGATAATTTGATATTGGCTTACATTTTAAACAGGAATATGAAACAATTTTATATCTGAAGTGAAGAAGATGCTGTGGAGCAGGGGTGGGTTCTATTTACATTCGTTACCAGTTCGCAACAGGACCGTGCGCATGCGTGCGGTTGCTTTGCTCGTGTGTGGCGCTTCTGCACATGCGCAGAGCATCGGTGATGACATCTGGGTGGCTGGGCAGAGCCTCCTGCCACTGTTACTACCAGTTCTAAGAACCGGACAGAACTGGTAGGAACCCACTACTGCTTTGGAGGCAGTGTAAACATCCTATTGGATCTATTGGATCAGGCCATCAAATCCTTAATTAAAGCATATATTTTCTGGGAATCCCTCAGTTACAGTGAGAGCCAAAGAACAGGTGTGACTTCTTTATTATTGACCATATTGAATAAGGCTCAGATGTCCTTGCCTTGTTGGAGAGGGAATTAAGACATGAATGTATCCACTTGTATAGATTGTACTTTAGGAAATGAACTGTACACAACTGTTTTTTGTGATTTTATATCATTCACTGCTGGTTAAAAAAAAATTCACATTGTGCTTCATTGGACCCAGTATTTAAGCTCTATCAAGTCATCAAGAAGTGGATCTTTCATATGCAGGGGATACCCCAAAATGTTACATAAAATCGTAATGACAAATTTACACATTAAATGTGCTAAAATTGAGTACTGATACATGTGGCCTATCAACCTTTAAATTTGTTTGTTTGTTTTTTTGCAAGAAAGGGCAAGGAAGTCAAAATTATCAAATGTGATAAATTTGAGACAAATTGCTTTCTTCACTAGAATTTACCACCCTCCTCCTCCTCCTCGTATCAGTTGTACTTCTGTGTGCTGTTTTTCTTTCGTCAATTAATTTGATACTATAAACCATTATTTCAAAAAATAATATATATCATAGGAACAAGCTGGTCCTTTATATTTTATACTTGGGATCAACCATATTTCTGATACTTTTTTTTTTCATAGACTAAAAAACCAAGCAAAAAGGAAGAAGAATCAGAAAGAGCAAATTTTGCACGATCCCCACTCAAGAGTAAGAGCTTTCCTCTCTTCTTTTCTTGTTATGCAACTGTTCAACTTTGGACAGCCAAATCAGTGAAATGAGAAATAATAATAATCCATCTTTCTTATTCTGTTGAATTTGGCAGTGTACAGTAAGCATGATTGTATTTTCTCTTTGCATGGTGAGATGCATTTTACACAGAGGAAATCTTCAAAGGTCTGGGATCATTTGGATTCTGGCTGGGTTGTACCCTTGGGAGTAGTCAGTATGTCTGGGAAGCAGGTGCAGAGTCATTCAAAGATAACATGGAAGCAGAGTCAGATTTGGCAAAAAGGAGGAAAATGTTTGCAATTCCAAATGGCAGACACCATTTCAGTCCAACTTTCATTTGTCTTGAAGTATAGCTGGGCTAAAACTCTTTAATATTTATTCCTGACATAAAATTCACTTAAATATGAGAAAAACGTTTGGGTTTGTTTTTTTTGGTAAACTAGAATGTGCTTAGACTTACAGAGAACAAAACCACAAATTTCATTAAGTCACATTGCTTTCTCATTCACTCAGCAGAGTCCCACTTACTATAGGCATTGTAGAAATTAGAATGGTTCTACTAGCTCAGGGGTCAGCAACCTGTGGCTCTGAAGCCGCGTGTGGCTCTTTCACCCCTCTGCTGCGGCTCCCTGTCACACATATGTGTCACAACCACCAATGTGTAACACCCAGCACATGATTTATTGAGCTTTTCTACCCCCTGGAGGGTCAACCATGGATAAATCCAAGAAAAGAAAAGTTTCAGAAGAAAACAGAACGTTTAATTCAACTACATACGCTAGTTTTTGTGGCCGCTCAAGAAATAGTCAGGCATGGGGAGGGTTTTGTGGCTCCCGGTGTTTTCTTTTCTGTGGGAAATGGGTCCAAATGGCTCTTTGAGTGTTTAAATTTGCAGACCCCTGAACTAGATTATCAGAAAGGTAGAAGAATTTGTAGGTCCAAAAAATAACTAGAGAAGGGGGGAAAGATTTTTAATATTCAATATGGTTCAGGTGGAAGGTGACAACGAAGACATAAATTTAGAAAGAGAAATGTATACAATTGTTTGAGATATGAGCTTAGATCTACTTAAAGGAAGAAGATGACTGACTACTCTCTAAACTCCATTCTAAAACTTTATACCAAGAGAAATTAAAATTATCTTCAATTAGCCTGGTGTTCTCTACATTATATTTTGAGAACAAGGGAAGGGATTATCTTGTATCTTACATTTTTTTCCATAATACCGTGTTTCCCCAAAAATAAGACCCTGTCTTATATTTTTATGAACCCTGAAATAAGCGCTTGGCCTTATTTTCAGGGAGGTTTGGGGTGCATGGAGCAAGACGGGGCTCCTCTTGCCGTCTTACCTGATTTCCAGCTGTCTCCCTAACCCTAACCAGAGGAAATGGCGGGGACCGGCTGCAAATGTGTTTAAATATTTTTGGAGAGGGCTTATTTTCAGGGGGACTTATTTTAGCACATGCGCTCAAAAGCCCAATTGGGCTTATTATCCGGAGAGGTCTTATTTTCAGAGGAACCAGGTAGATAGTTGGTAGTTCTAACCTAAGATGCATCTGACAAATGGAAGCAAAATATATGACATACCTCATGGGCTGAGTTCGCAGAGCTGTTTTCAAGTCTTCAACTATTTTGTTCCTCATTTCTGTTTCTTCTTCATCAAAAGCATATAGAGTCTGCATCTGTTTGGATGAGACCATGGAAGAGTTATGAATCCAGAACAGGAGAAGAGATGCAATTACTGAGTAATTCAAGATTAATCAAGAACTACCCGCCCAATCAAGTTGGAGAAACCATTTTGGATGCTGCCAAGAAAATAAAACCTTCAGCAACAGAGTTGAAAGAAAAGATTCTATTTTCTAGGAAGCCCCTATGATTTTGAAAGCTTGGATTTCAAATAGACATGATTAAAATTTATTTGTATATTTCATTTTTCACCTACAGTTGATTTTAAATAACTGTAAGAAGAATTAAAAAAATAAATAAATAACCAATATTGTCTGACATTTACAGTAGAATGTTACAAAAAAGCAAAATTTTCAAATAAAGTTTCCATTAAAATTTTTCTTTCACTCATACCCTTTATACCCTATTCCTTTCCCCCAAAACTTTCCATCTCACTCTGTGTTTGCAGCTTACAGAATCCAGAGTTGGATATTCCAACACAAGTCTAAACTTCAGGATGGTCAGTCAGTGAAGTAATTGACCTTTGTACTATATGCTATTCAACTGGCCCAGAGATTTGGAATAAACCTTTGAGAGTGATCACTGTGGAAAGTCAAATTCAGCCCACTAAAACCATGCAAGTTATTGTCTCTCTTAATAGAGAAGACTTCATAGCAAGAAAGTTAAAAAAAATTTTAAAAAAAATTAAGCCAAATGTTAAAAAGCTACCGTAGCAAGAAAAATATTTTTTTTAAAAAAAAATTATTCAGAAAATAAAAGGATCTTAATCTGTGCTTTCTTCTATTAAGTAATATTTCTTCTCTTGGCTCACTCACAAGTACCCTCTGCCCTTTGCCAGTAAAGATTATAGTAAAATTTTATTTTTTCTTAGAGTTACTGTTACTGAACACTTAAGTTTTCTGTCAAAATGAAATTTAAACATTGCAAAAACCAGTCACCCCAAAATACTCTTATAGATAATCTCTCTCCAGTAGTGGCTGCCATTAAGGAACTAATCTTATTCCTACCAGCCTTTTTTTGAGATTTATCCATAAAGAGCCATGTATCCCCAATTCAAATAACTTAGAGCTAATTTGTGAATGTACATTTTTTTAAAAACAGCAAAACTCCTCATTCAGTGACTCTGACACCTGAGCAAGGAAAGTGGAAACATCTGACATCATTGTTATAGGAACTGCCTATACATTAACCTTCATGCATTGCCTGTTCTTTGTCCCCATTGTTTATAGAAGTGGGTTGAACTGAAAGTTATCCAAAGTGGAGTTAGGTGTGCTGAAAGATGTATTTTCTTTTCTGCTCCATCAAGCTGTTATGTTCCAAGTAAATTATTTCTAAATTATGAAATTTAAATGCATAACAGCTGTCTTGTTGGCCTTTGACACTCACACATCATAGGTTCGGGGTAGTCACGGTTCTAAAGAGTAGCTTCAGTCATTCGTTTGCAAACCTTTCTAACAAAATGAATATATCTTGGAGTACAAGTACTGACAAGTTTCCAAAAGCAACACTGTGGTGTAAAAGTAACTTTTCTTTCTTCTCATAAAGCAAGAAAGGGCTTGCATTATTAAGTTCAGGCTACTGAAGACAGAAAGAAGAATGCCTGAACTGTTCACCATTTTATATTGCTGAAAGAGGAGGAAGGAAAGATGGCAGTAATAATTATTATCATATGTTTATAAGTACACAGAAATACAAAGATCCATTCCACTAAATGCTTCATGTGCTTCAGAACAAGGTGAGAGAAGCGATTCCTAAGAACTACCAGATCATGCCTATTTTCCTGGAGGCTTTCAAAAAGATACTAGACAACCATTTGCCTGGAATGGTATAGGGTCTGCTGCTTGTGAGAGGTTTGGACTAGAAGACCTCCAAGGTCCCTTCAACTCTATTATTCTGTTATTGAAGATTAGTGAAGTAGCCTTTTTTAACTTTAAAAAATATAAATAGAGATAGGGCATGCTGCTTTTGCCATCTTTAAAAGAATATGGAATGGTAAAAATGAGTTCCAAGCTAACATCTTCCATTTTTCATTTCTCTCCACAAATTTAAGAACTTGGAATGGATTTAACAAATCCATTCCACAAATTTAAGAAGATGTAATGCAAAATTGTTTAATGGGAGCCATAGGTTCTTTTCTGATTCACTTTCTCCAAGTTTTTTTCATTTTTACATGATTTAGGAGAATTAAACAGCAGAAGAATACTCTAAAGCCCCTCATGCCTTAGGACTCCTAAAATTCTCCTTAAATAGGTTTTGACCAATACAATTTTGGACTACTATCCTTGACATGCCACAGAAAGCCTGGGGCAATGCTTGAGTTGGTAGTAGTTGCACCATTGACTTAAAAGCTTTGTGACTATTTACAATTTAGGAAAATGTAGAAAGGTGGAGAAACTGGATTATTCCTAAAAATCAGGCTCTCCAACAGCACTAGTGTAGATGAAAAGATCAAGCCTAGTTAGATAGATCAAGGCAACAATTTCTAGAGGGTAAAGAGGCTACTTACTGCTGCCATGGAATTGATGCGATCAATATAATAGTCTGGCCAGCTTGTAGCAAGCTTGTTAGGATCTTCTTGTTCCTGAAAGAGAAAATAAAGAAAAATTATATAACAAAAAATTCAGAGTCATTTCCATTTGCCTGGATGTCTTCTGCAGTGTCCTCTCAAAACAGTTTATGAATTAAATAAAATGCTAATATCACAACTCTATATTTCTTAGAATCAACATTTAAAAACCTTTGTTTTTCTTACCAAATACCATCACCAACTCTGTTTTTTCTAGTTTCCATTTTCTCTCCTGCTTATCTACAGGATTATCGGATATAAAAGGCCATTTTAGCCCTAATATCCAAGCCAAAACCACCCAAAATTTAAGAATAACAGCAATATATTATTCATTAAGATGAAGTTCTTGTGTGTGCCCCACTGATCACTTAATTCCTGTTGTTTTCTGGAGATTATTTCCCATTCTTGCCCCAGATAAGAATATGACTTGTGGTGATGGGCATCATTTGGCCAAGTGATAGTGGCCCTTCAGTCTTCATCATCACATATTCTAAGTACAAAATATATCATTAGACATTTAAGAGATACAGCTCATTTTTCAGAGGAAGTAGGTAAAAGAAGACATTCATATTAGAAATCCTTTCATCCTGCTGGGACATCTTCCCAAGTTTGGGGGGGGGCAAACCTGCCTAAAGGATCTGTCCAAGGTCCTGAGAGACCCTAATACCTTGCTTTATTTAGTTCCACACAATTAGACTGATGCATTTCCCTTGATGGCTTCTAACTGAGATGGTTTTGCTAAGCTAGATCAAGATACTTCATTTTGATATTGCTGGAGGGGAATTTGTTCCACAATCTTATTTAAGTACCACCCCATTTAGTTTTGGGTCTCCTGTAATTTGGAAACATTTCAATTCCTAATAAGCAATACATACTAAAAAACAAATTCTGTTTTCATTATCCGAATCGTTTTCTCTGGAATGACCTTCATTTAACAAGTAGAGATTAGGTTCTTGGTGTCTTGCTGTACTCAAATAATGATAAGATTACTCTCTAATCTGCTGTGCTACTTATCAACATACACTGTGTTTTCCAGTGAACTAAAGACAGGAGGGTGAGGCTGTTATGTATAAAACAGTCTGAGGCCATTCTCTGTTATAATATGAACTTCAACTTGGCTTCTTACAAGAACATGACATGGCAAGAGGCTCCCAATGGACAGTTGCTGATGTTGCTTCAAAAACTAGCCGCAAGTTGCTGTGCTTTACGTCGCCGTATTTAGCCCTCAATTTTAATCCACCCAAAAAGAAACATGCACTGAGGCAGTTCACTGTTTTCCAGAAATTGAACAAAATACAAAATAGTAACTAGATGCCTAGATAAATAAATTGAAGTCGAATGCATGACTTCAAGCCTGTGTTTGGGATAAAAAGGGAATCATTCTTTTTTCCCCTCCAAATTATGGTTTTATTCTTATTGAACTGAACTGAGGTTTGACTGTATTTCCACAAAAAAAGCTAATGTTCGTGTTTCTTTGAACATGAGCAGAATATACATTTTGCACCAGCAGTAATACAAATTAAAGTATAGATGTTTCAATTCAATACTATTTACTATATAAGTCTAAGTGGTATTGCTGTTCCTGCCTGAGCTCTGTTCTTCCATTTGCATTTCAGTATCATGTGCAATGCACAGCAAAGCAAATTCTACATCAGCAAAGAAAGATTTTAACAGGAACTGTAAATATTAGTAATCAATAAAAGGCGAATTGTATCAAAGTACTCAAAAAAGAACAAAGGGAGAATCGTTTAAAAAAATCTAGAATAAATATGTTGACTTGAGTCAGATATCTTTACATTCATGTCAACTAAACAGTTGTCCAATACAGAGATAAATAAAAATGGCTTTAGTTTTTAAAATATGCTTCGCCTAGAATTTACACCTGTTTTCCCACAAATATTTCTCTGTAGTTAATTGTATTAAGAGCTAAACATCTAAAACAAGACTTTAAGATTTTAACTTTTTTCAAATAAAATAAAGTTTTAGAAAAAGGGAAAATCCTACTTAAAATAACCCACAAAAACATTAGCTGTTAAAAATTCAGTAAAATAGACACTGTTCATGATTCCTTAAAGTACCAATACACTTTCTGTCCCCCAATAATTGTAAGATTATTATTTGTTTGGCAAAGCCTCCAATATCAGAGAATCTATCTTATGTCTGTACTCTGAGAAGTAGAATTGTTGTACCACTCTATAGGGTGTGTTGCCAAGTTGGGTGGGATAGCAGCACTCTTCTTAAGGAGATTTTGACTAAAAGCCTCTAAAGCAAGGGTGTCAAACTCAAGGCCTGGGGGCCGTATCCGGCCCATGGGATGCTTAAATCTGGCCTGTGGGGCTGCCCTGGAAACAGTAAAGGACCAGCCCGCAGTGCCTTTGCCAGTGAAAATGGAGGTCAGGAAGGCCACAGGTGGCCATTCCAAGCTCCGTTTTCACTGACAGAGGGTTGCAGTTGCAGCCGAAAACAAAGCTCAGGAGCCTGTTTTCACTGGCAGAGTGCTCGGGCCACCACAGGTGCCATCCCGACATTGAGCTGACCATGGCTACACTAAAATACACCGGTCTCCCGAGGTCAAACACAACCCTTCTGCGGCCCTCAATGAAATTGAGTTAGACACCCCTGTTTTAAAGCATAAAGGAACATAATAACGTTAAGATGCTTCTAGGGGTATCTACCATCATCCTACGAACTGACAGATCCACGAGAGAGAGAAAAATGAAGAGTTTTAATAATTGTTCTATAAAAGGCCAAGTTACTGTAAATCCAGAAAAGCTTGAGCTAGATGACAAAATAGCTTGTTGTAAAAATGAACAACTAGGAGCCAGTTATCTAAATAAGAAAACAAAACGATTACCTTAGAGGCAGAAGAATGCAAATACAAGACGAATCTTGAGGATGTTAAAATTCAAGATACAATTACAGCAAAAAGGCAAAAGGATTTACAAGGCTTTGCCATCTTGCCTCAGGAAACAGAGACAAGTGAGCAGAAGGGGAAACTTCTTCTAACAAGGAGGAAAGTTGGGTGTTGTCTGGACAAAGAGGAGGAAGAAATAGGGATTAAGAGAAAGCAAAAGAGAAATAAATGAATGAATGAATGAATGAATGAATGAATGAATGAATGAATGAATGAATGAATGAATGAATGAATGAATGAATGAATTGATAGGCAACATAGTAAAGAAAGTGGCCATTTGCCCCACTACTGACTGATGCTCTGATGCTATCGATGGTGAAGTGACACACTAAATCTGGACTGGGTGCTATCTGAGGCACTGAGAACACAGAAGTATTGTAATGGAAGAAGTTGAGACTCATTACACCTCCCCTTCCACCATGAAGAAATAGTTCACGCATTAAGATAGCATTTATTACAGAACACGGGCTCATTCTATTCATTTATCACCTATTAGGCATCAAAATTAGTTACTGATATTCTTCTTGTTTTATTGGCCATTGGTTATTCCACGAAGCCTTTTCAAGAACCAATCCTTCAGGAAGCTGTTTGGATCAAGTACTTATAAAATGTAGTGTACAAAAGCCAGGAGAGGCTCATGATTAATTTTAGCCCGGAAAAAATGTATCTTGATCCCACGTTCATCCCTTGTGGAACTCTGGATGTAAGCTCTTGGCTTACATAGCTGGCTGTGAATGAAACCTTCCAAAGTAATCGAGTTACTTAGATAATCCCCTCCTCCTGTCCATTTTTGGATTTCCCAAACCGTTATCAGAGAGTAAACCAGGGAGGCCAAGCCTACAGTATAGATCATTGCTTTTTATCTGCTAATGTGTTAAAAAGATGATTGAATGTAATATGTCAGAAGGTTGAAGAGCAGAAATCTCTTTCATCGATTTGGGAAATCAACATTTAGAGAAGAGCATAAAACCATGCACTGAGAAAAGAACAGCTTCTATTGGAAGAATTTTTTTTCTAAAAAAAAAAAAAGATTTATTTGAAAAATGTCAGCTGGAATTTCATAGCGAAGCAATATTTAATTGGTACATTGTTGAGCTCTCTTCCGTGAGAGCTGGTTTATCCTTTAAAAAAAAAGAAAGAAACCATCACTTCAGATCAATGAAATGCAACACATACTTTCCAAAAAAGAAAAAAAAAAGGAGGATTGTTTTGTGCTGCAATTGATTGCCCTTCTGCTGACTGGTGTTCTTTGATTAATGTGCAAAATATGTATAGTTTCCCCACAGGACACACATATACATTTATAACTGGAACAAAGTCAAGATTTTTCAGACTACTCACACACACATACACACCCTCTGAGGCAATCAAGCCACAAGAGGTTTCCATTTGAAACAGGACAGACCACAGGGACCCAGTTACTCAGTAGGCAGATGCGGCTGAGAAGTCCTGTTTCCCATAACACATGATTAGCACTTCCAAAAGTTTTGTTAAGACTCTTGTGGAAGTTCTGCTTTCCCAAGCTTTCCATGGGAGAAAAGGCACCCACTGGGACTACCATCTAGCTCTGTCAGGGAATGTGTGTGAATTCCTGCTGACTTATTTGGTATGATAAAGCGCATATCATCGATAAATAGACTGACAGCTTGATGAGCTTTGAGAAACAGTTCTCTCCGCTAAAAAGAATCAGAGAGCTTGATTGATTTGTCAGTAAGAACATTTAAAAAAAAAATTCTACAGCAGAGTTACCTATTGTCTGGGAAGAGAAAAGTCATTCAAATTGTAATTACTGTGTTCTCTCTTTTCTGGTTTTCTTTGCAATATTTTGTAAGTTTCAGCAGGAGGAAAAATCAGCCAACTAATCTTTTAGCAAACCAAACTACATTAGAAAAGAAGACCTCTGATTTGTTTATTTATTGGAAGGATGTATCGGACAGGGGGAAGTTCAAATTATAAGAAAGGAGGTCAATTTGTAGTACATTTACTTGGGAGACAGCAAACCACAAAAGAATCCACTCTACTCCAAGTCAGGGCTAATTCAAATCTCTGATCCTGATCTATAGAAGTTTTTCTCAGCTTCTATGAGTTACTAGTCATTAATTTATAATAGTGGAGAGGAACATATTAGCGACAAGACCATAATTTTTGCTCTGATCCAAGTGCCTGAGCAGAAGGCAAGACTGTGTGTTAAAAGAGAGCTCCTTGGTTGTGCTTTCACACAAATTATATTACACATTACTTAAACCTTATGTAATATTAATCTGGAAATAATAATTGACTGTTTATATGACATCAAATCAGTGTTGGCTACTAGTAACCACACATACTGTACAACCTTCTCCAAAAGTGTCACTTCAACCTCATCCTTCAGGTATTCCCACAGGGTACCCTTCCCTAATTTTCTATTAGATAATTTCCTAGGAGTCAGAAAACAATGCCACTCAAATCTGACTTAAAATCCCTGGAACATAAATTTGTTTCCAGCTTGGACCACTCGAATATTGACATGAATGTATATCATCATTTTCTACGTCTACAAAATACTGGACTTATTTATGGAGATTCTCAATCATGCAGGTCCCAAAGGTGCTTTTCCAAAAGGCAGTTGGGACTTTCTTGGTTTTTGCTTTGAAGACATTTCACTTCTCACCCAAGAAGCTTCCTCACTTATTTTGCAGTTCATTTTCAAGGGGAAAAAAAACCAAGAAAGTCCAGTTGCCTTTGAAAAGCACCTTTGGAACAAGACACTGGATTATTTATACATGCAAAAAAGAGATGGGGAGATTGAAGGGGGAAGGGGCTTTCAGAGAAAAAAAACCCAATATGAATTGCTTCTCTATTATGAAGCTTTTCCACAAAATATGAGAGACAGACCAAAAATTCCTTTAGGTCACTTTTGGGTATATCAGTTTTCTCCAAAATATAGTGGTGATATATAAAATATAACCCACAGTTATCTTAATGGCTCCTTGAAATTCTTCTCGTCACATTTTTCCAGAGCATGTGGGTTGAAAGTGCTGTGCATTTTTAAACATTCTAAACATATCTGAGCATACAAATGTGCACATGTACAGCCCAATTCCTGTATTACTTGATCACAATTCTGTTTCAAATAAATGAATATACAAGACAGTCTAAGTGCCTCTTTAATGTGCTTTTTAATTGGGTTGTACCTATAAGCCAACTTAACAGGCCTTTCAGATGTGGAAAAAGCTAAAATCTGGGTGTATTGTGTGAAATTTAATGACCAAGGTCAAATTTTCTTAAACCCAAGTATTTACAGAGACCTCAGACTGTGATTTAAATAAACTGTGTAATTGCAGTGTTTAAAACAGGCTTAAATGTTAGAATAACTATATTGGGTGCAGACTGTTATGTAGGTTTCTGGATAAAACCCGCTGTAGGAAAGTTTAAACGATTGCAAGCTTAGATTGTATATTTAAAATTGAAAAGCTTTTTCATACTAGCGGGCAAGAAGCAGATAAGCAATCCTTCAAACATTACACAAGGATCACATCAAGGTGGATGCATCTTACTGCAGTTGAATGCTACAGAATATATCATTTTTTTGGCAAATCCAAAACACACTGATATGCATGCATACCATATATTCTAATCTTTCATAAATGTAGCTATATATAGGATTCTGAAAAATATGGCCCATTCCAGACTTACAAGATACAGCTACTTAAATTCTTGAGTATTTTGTACACACATGGTTTCCTGTGCCAAAAACAATTGCAGCATAATACAGAAATTTCTCTAGAGGTTCTACCTTACACTTTCTCTCATAATCAGTAGTTTATGTTGAGCAATCATCATACAATAAAGAAGAAACTTAAAGGCAAAGAGAATTTTTTTGAAAGCTACCTGTGACATGTTAGGCCCACTGGACTTCTAGTCCAGGAAGATTTTGGATTCTTTTAATAATGATATAAACTTGATATTTGCTTAGGAGCTTAATTTACATATATTTCAACTATGTAAATGTTTTATTTCAATATCTTTTTTTTCTTAAAATGTATTTATATTTATATAAAATTGAGAGTAATAAGATTGAAAATGAAAAAGAATATTAGTTCTTTTCATCCCTTCCATTTATATTCCACTTATTTTTATTCTTTACATATAACATTTATATAGTTCCCTAAGTCATATATCTTCTACGTATTCAGAAGCTGCATAATGGAGAAGAATATTCCAGCTAAAACTTGTAGCATGTAGAGAAGAAAATTGAGCTTGAATTAATATATCCATTTTTCTATTTCAGAACATAGAGTTTTTGTGTGTTTGTTTACATGTGGTGAAGTAATAATCTATTTTGCATAGTTTATTCACAGATATGTGGAATTGTTTAGTGAAAAAGAGAGAAAGGGAGGGAGACTTTATAGACGAGTAAGTAGCCACTTCCTGTTGGCATCCCTGCTTAAAGCCTTTTTCTTTGGAACACACTTAGCTGATGAAATATTTGGCTACTCATTGCAGCACTTGGACTTCCACTCTAAGTCAGGGCTTGCTTCATCTTGCCTGGTCCACTGTCTCATGTGATGAGGTTATACCTTGGCAGTCTTACCAGCAAAGTAGGCTACCTCTTTAGAGCCACATGTTTCCAAGTACATGTTTGTATGATTACACAAATAGGTGGATATAATGAGGGGATTGAGGAAGGAAGGAAGGAAGGAAGGAAGGAAGGAAGGAAGGAAGGAAGGAAGGAAGGAAGGAAGGAAGGAAGGA
>JANHFK010003510.1:7307-17330 GCA_036250565.1 Sibynophis collaris | reverse complement strand
CCCAGGTTTCATGGCTCCCATGTATTTTTTTTCTGTAGGAAATGGGTCCAAGTGGCTCTTTGAGTATTTAAGATTGCCGACCCCTGTCCTAAACAATGAAATAGTATAAGCAAATTATGTGCCAGATTTTATTTTTACATAGCATTTGTTAACTACTTTACTCTTATCATGTAGAAATTAAAAGCTGTACTATATAATAGGAAATGTTTATTACTAAAAAAACCCCACTTCTTTCCTTAATTGTCCCATTTTTAATTCACATAAAGCATCTTAGTTTTTCTAGTCTTAGAAGGGAAAAGTTAAATAAAGGAACTCTCTACTGAGAAGGAAACCAAAATTAAAGTGACTTCTGAGGTACTGAAATTAGCTTTACTCCAAATTTCGGACAATGCTTCTTTAAGGCTTGGACCGCTTTTTTGGAGTCAATAACTTGTGAAAACCATGAACTAAAATTGCACACTGAGCTTGGTAGCAGCTGCTGACAGATTTAAAGGCCCATGGAGATTTCAGCTACAGAAAGGTAAAAAAGAAAAGAAAAGACAAGGCTAGGTCATTGCCAAGAGTCCAAGATAAAAGAAGCCAGGGGGATTTTAGGGTGTTGATGCTAGTGGAGGTGGCAGCGAAGATATTTCAGGTATATCTCCATAAATGTGTAGGAAGACTGCAAGCCATGTGGAAATGGTTAGTGAGAGTCTTTTCCAAACAAGAAGGCAGTCAAGCAAGACAAAGCATTTTATCTTCACAATACAAAATTAGAAATGCTTGGGCCAGGAGCACATTCTTGGAGAGATAGAAAGAGAAAAGAGAGAAAAAAATTGCACATGACAACTTCAAATGAAGAATCTAGCAACTGGTCAAACACAGGAGCACTTATGCTTGTGGGTGTGGGGGAGACTAACTTTTTTAGCAGAAGTCCTGCACAAATCCACAAGTACAAGCTAGGCCACTTCAGCAAAATTCTCTAGCAAGGCACCATTGCTTGTGGGAGGGAACAAGCCAATAACTTGTTTACTTGGCAATGATCAGCTAAATGGATAATATTCCCAAGTCATAAAAACATCTAAGAAAGTGAGACATGGCTACGTCAATAGTTCAGCTAAGGAACCTCAGCTGTAAGTTGAGAACTTTCATAATTGCCTAACCTTTATGTAAGAGGTAGGGTAGAAATTGTAATTGATTAGCCCACAACCATAGTCCAACTATTCTCGTCATCATATTTGGGAAATGAGAAAATCTTAAAAAGGGAGGTGGTTACTAATGGCTTCAGTATTAAAGATATAAAGTTTAATTGATGTTGCCTTTATAGTTATTACCAAGGCTGTTGTTGCCTCAATGGATGGCAGTGAGTGCCTGACTGGCACTCACTTAGAAGCTAAGCAGGGTCAAGCTTAGTAAGGACTTGGATGGGAGACTTTCAGGAAATACAAGGACTGCAGGTGGTCCAGGAAATAAAAATATATGGTCTAATATGAGAATAATAAAGCATTTCTTTATTGGTACTACAAAAACTGCAAGGAAGTGTCCATAAAGTTTCTAGGAATTGAACTTGAGGAATATTTATTACTAGCTGATGACCCGGCGCTGCTCGGGTATTTTTTTTATCTTAATCCCACTCTCCTCCCGCGCATGTATGCATGACCCCCCCCTCCTAGAGCCCGTTTTGGGCCAAGTAGGCCTCCCTGCTGCCTCCTGTGAGCAAAAACAGGCTGCGGGGGATTGCCCCACCTCCTCCACCCCATTTTTGGCTTAGTATGCCTCCCTGCATCCAAAATGGGCCACGGTGGAGCTTGTGCTAAACCCCTGTGCCTCCCCAAGAAAATACCCACAGGTATAAGCAACAGAGGCATCAGGTTGTCTTTCAAATTGGAGAAAGCAGATTAAAAGATGAAGCATTTCCAGAACTAATATGTAAAGATAAATGATATTTTACAGGTATCAAAACATGAATGCAACACTTCATCTTTTAAGGAAAAAACTACATAACATTATATATTAATGATAATAGTAGGTGCTATACACTATATTAGCAATAATTGCTTGCAACAATGTGCACATTAGGAAAAATGCACCAAAAATGTCCTATGAATCTACCTTGCAGGAAAAGAACACATATTATAATCAGGAAAGAATACAGACCAAGTGAAGTTGACATTGAACAATTTACCAATCCTCATTTGTGATCTGTGCTGTTTATTTAGAACACAGTGCTATACATTTGATCTATCAACTGAAAGCCATCAGCACATATCATCGGTCTATAAATTGCACTCAGGATGGTTGTAATTCAGATGAAAGCACCAAGCTGTGTAAACTCTCTTTATTCGGCTCTCTGTTGTGCTAAGAGCCTTCTTTCAAGCCTGAAGAGAAAAGCCTTGATAGAAGATAATGAAGTGGAGAGGTTACTTTGCAGAGGCCAACTCAATATTGCAACAGATTCAGTACAGATTCAATCCATTGCTAACCTTGAAGCCTAAACCAGAACTCCAAATAGAATACACAATATAATTCTTCTCCAACAACTGTTGTGGCAATTTTCTAATCATATGTGAATTCCTCTTGAGTAGAAGATTGAATCCAGAGGAATCAGCTGCTTGACTCTCAAAAAAGCATTTCAAGATGTAAAAGCTGATATAATGTTGATTAAAAAAACATTTGCCAGGTTGACCTCAGGGAGAAGAGGAAATAAAGGTCCTCCAGTTAATGTTCCTAACATTCTGTCTCTTTTTCAATTACCTTATTCTGCTATATGTTATTTACTGAGAAAGGACATGGCTGGTGGAAAAAATGTTTCCAATCCAGATTTTGAAATTAGATTGGCAAGATTCAAAATGGCTGAAAAAAAACCCTCATGAAAATCAAAATAGGAAAATCAGCAGGCCAGAAACATACAGAAGTATTTAAGCTCTTGAAAACTTTCCTCTCCTATGAAAAATGCTTCTATTTTTGTACCTTAATCTCAGAAGTCTTTCCAATTTTTTAAGGATTTTACTTTTTCTATGGGCGAGTTACTTCATAGTTCCAAATTGGCAGAGGATGCTACAATATTATTATATTTTGCTATGCTTCTCTTTTCAACCCTGTAGCTTCCTTGGATGCATATACCATGTTTCTCCAGAAAGAAGGCTGGATCTTATTTTCTTTTGACCCTGGAAAAAAACAGGTAGGCCTTCTTTTTGGAGAGTTCTAATTATTGACTCACCTCGCGGCGGTGACACCAACAGCCCTGCCCACCAGAAGCCCACTGCTGGCCCACTTCTTCTGCAGCCACTTGCCACCACTTGCATGCATCACCCCAGCCTCTGTTTTGCCTTCAGATGCCTGTCGGAAGGCATCTGCAGCCGATAACAGATCTATCCAGAGCTCTGCTATCGGCTGCAGATAAGGCAAAACGTAGACCAGGGTGATGCGTGCGAATGACGACAAGCGGCCGCAGAAGGCAGGCCAGGTGTCAGGGTGTGCGAGGCCTGGTAAGTAGGGCAGCTCCACCCCCACCCTAGCTTAGTTTTTACCTGTGTGCCTCATCCCACCCTCTGCACCCCAGAGTGGGCGGTGTCTTAATCAGGGCTAATTTTGTAGGTGGGGCTTAATTTGTTCACATGTGCTCAAAAACATGAAAGGGCTTCTTTTCAAGGTGGGCCATCTTTTTGGAGAAACTCAGTATTATTTCGTTTTTGATAAGACAGAAGGACAGACATACGTAACTTCTTTCCAAATGGTAGAACTAAAGCAAGCACTGGCTCAAGTTTGCTCAGTACTGGCCAGGGAATACTAAGGTTGATTGGACCTTCCATCCTTCCAAGGTCAGTAAAACGAGGATTCATATTGTTGGGGGCAATATGCTGACTCTATAGACCACTTATAGAGTTCTGTAAAAACATTTATGAAGTGGTTTTTAAGTCTAAGTGCTGTTGCTAGTGCTATATTGTTCTCTCAATAAACTATATGGTAGCCTAAGAAGCGCACAAGAATGAAGCTCAGTTCAAAGAAGACTTTTACTTTTTTATATAAAGGTAATTTGTATAATGAATGTACTTGTATGGTGTAGTCCTCAAAATATCAGGCTAGAAACTAAGACACTTGGTTCTAATTCTGCCTTAAGCCTGAAGCTAGCTAGATGATCTAGGGCCAATCACTCTCTCAGTCCTAAGAAGGAAGCAATGACAAGCCATTTCCAAAAAAACCTTGCCAAAAAAATTACAGGGACTTACTCAGGAAGTCACCAGGAGTCAATGATGACTCAAAAGCACAACACACATACAAAACCTCATGCTTGCATGAAATTTCAAAAATTCACACGGGAGAACAAATTCAAGTATAAAGTTAATGACTTGGTTGTTGGCCTATCCTGGGATTGATATTGAAGGTAAATATTTCTCCTCTGTCCAGTTGTGTCCAACTGCAGGGAGTGTGCTCATCTCCATTTCTTAGTCAAGAGAACCAGCATCATCCGAGGAATTTTCCTTGGTCATGTGGCCAACGTGACTATTATTATATTGCTACTAATCAAGAAACTGTTTCATAGCCAGCTATCTTAAAGCTAGGGCCTTCAATGTCACACAAAGCATCATAAGTACAAAACAGCTTCCTTTATGAAAATATTCATTTCAACATACAAGTCACTTTAAACTGAATAGCAACTGTTCAGTTCTGTGTCTGGGATTTATGTAACGGTATCCCATCAGCCTTTGTTCTGTGGCTTTTCCTTTTCTTCAGGAGGAAGAAATAAAATCCAACACGGATTATGCTGAAAATAGTGTAATCCCTGTTGATTAAAAAAGGATGGTGCAATGCCTTTTGCTCAAAAATCTTAACACACCCAATATTCTAATTTTAGCTACATTTTTTGTGATTCTTGGCTTCTCCTCTTCCAGATCTACAGCTGTCTTCAAAAACCCCAAAATACAAAGGACTAAAATCTTGGGGAAAATATTTTTCATACAAACATTTCATTTTGGGAATAGAATTCCATATTGTATTTATGAGTTACGTGGATTCCGGCTTGTTCCTAGGTTTTATATTTATAGATAGGTTTTATATTTATAGGTAGTTTTGGCAGAGCTCCAGTATATTAAAGGTGGACAGTAATTGTTTTTATAATGATATGGTCATTTTCTGAGCCTACGTAGTTCTTTACCAACATTAAAATTGTTATACTCTGTTTCAGACTAAATTGGTTTCAGCTTATAAATATCTTATTTTGCTCAAAACGTTCAAACTTCCACTCAAAGTATATTGCTGCTGTCCTTCAGTCTGAGTAGTAAACCATCTAGCCAATGGTTCTTAATTTCAGGGAGACACTACTGA
The DNA here is from genome assembly GCA_036250565.1 of Sibynophis collaris. Lineage (NCBI taxonomy): Eukaryota > Metazoa > Chordata > Lepidosauria > Squamata > Sibynophiidae > Sibynophis > Sibynophis collaris. The sequence goes on along the minus strand of JANHFK010003510.1, from coordinate 12,026 downwards.
ATTACATACTGTGTTTCCTCAAAAATAAGACCCTGTCTTATATTTTTTTGAACCCTGAAATAAGCGCTTGGCCTTATTGCCATGGGCTTATTATCAGGGGATGTCTTATTTTGGGGGAAATAGGGTAGCAGGTATGCAACTTCAACAGTTTTAATCATAGCAGTCACTTTTACAAATGCCCTTTGTATTATTATATACTTTATCTTGACTAAAAGAAAAAATCTAACATTTGTATATATTGATTTGATTTATATACATTTGTATATATTGGTTCTATGCCACTTTCTATTAAAAGAAATCTCAAAGTCATTTACTGATGCTTGATAGCATGGCCCACTAACAATTCTGCTTCATCTAATGCCACTAATTGTGCAGGCAAATTTTATAGCAGGGTTAGTTTGTCTGGAATAATGTGAAATAAACAAAAATCTTGATTTGATTCTTAATTGAATATTATATTACTATCAATATTTTTATTAGAAATATATTTACAATGGAAGTGGTATTTATACCTTGGGGCATTTCTATTTAGTGCTGTGCAAATCATTTTATTTTTCTGCACAAATCACTATATTTTAAATTAAATATAATGATGTAATTGTACTATTTAAATTGAGGCTCATGAGTGCTTGCTATGCAAATGTGCAGCTATATAGTTGGCCTTAACTTGTTTAGATCAGAAGGGAATGATATATGTGGCAGTGTATCTGAAGTTCCTTGCTTTGCATATAACAAAACGTATCTCATTAAGAAAATATGGCTATGCTCCTGTGACTGTATTAACTGAGAATGACTTCCTGATTCATCATGTATAATTTCCTCTGAAAGTATCCTAATTCCATTCTAAGAGGACCTGCGGCAAATCTCAGAATAATGCATGATTTCAGATCATATGTTATAAGGTTTCAATTTTATGCTACCAAAACATAGATGCCCAGAAGGATGTTATTTTGATCTGTAGTGTTTGCGTGTAGAATATGCTGGTATTTTAAAAAAAAGAATATATCAGTAATAGTGTTTTGTTTAAGGTAATTTAATCAGGTTTTTTTTTTCTTTGACCTTCTGGGAAAAAACTCCCCATAAAAATGTATTAAGATAATTTACATTCCTTGTCAAATACCATGTTTGTTTCTTGGATAATAAAGGTTTCATTTCCTTGATTAAATTTATGTTTATATTTGACATTTTCCTGTGCTACATAAATCCACACGGTGGTTAAAGTCTATGCAATCCCAGTGCTTAAGTGCTAGGTTGTGTTGAATTTGGACACATCACATAAATAAAAGTGGTTTTACGTTTCACCTTCATCTGGTGGGTAAGCACTCCACCTTTTCTTGTGGAACATAATCACTTCTGACATGGCAAAATTAGATCCTGGCTATTTATTATCTACTGAAATCAAAAACCATAACTGGGAAAGCATGTGGCAAGTTCATTGGAGCAGCTTGCATGCAGAGAAAGAAAGGGCGGCATTCCAGTTTTTAAGCTCAAGGTGATTTTCCTCTAACACCCAGAGCATTTTAATTAATTATCCTGAAAGATTGAGTAAATTATTATTTGAATACTTTATGGCATTACATGCTAACATTTCAAGGACAAAGCGCTTTACTTGCTTTTCAACAGTGCTTTTACTTGTCAGAATATATCTTCTGAATTTATGCAGTATACTACAGTGTAAAGAATAGTTAAATCTTGAGGACTATGAATTATTATTAAGTGCCTGAGTCAGATTTGATCTACTGGAAGAGGAATGAATATTTATGGATGCTTGGTTTGGGGCTGAAAATTAAGAAAAGTGTAGCTATTACCTGCTTCTTACAGTTTATACCATTTTTGCCTGACACCCATTTTGCCCCTTTTTGTATACAATTTGTCCCATATTGTACAAAGTGCTCCCTACTGAAGCAGCATAAGACAAATTCTGTCAAGTCTCCTTTTTATCTTCATCCAATATTAGCAAGATAAGCAACTACGGTACTATATCAAATGAGCCATGTTTGTTTGTTTGTTTATAGATTCTGTTTATATGGCATATTAAAACCCCAAACCTGGATTATCAAAATACAATCATTTGTGCAAACCAGGTATAGCTTGGCTTTATAATGAACATGGTGCAACCTTTCTAACAATATATTGAATTATTAACTACCCAATCCCATTGAAATTTCATGTGTTGTGTGAAGCCAGTCATGGGGGGGGGGGGAGGCAGGACAGATCCGTGCTCTCAACTGTGTTAAATCTGATGTAGATGAACGTCAATGCAGATGAAGAGAAATGGAGAAAAAGATAAGAGGCATGTGTGTAGTTATTTAGCTCATTATAGTAAACATACATTTATTGCCGTAATCTGTATATTACCATAACTCCATATTTTGGGGACTGAGTAATGCAAATGAATTTGAAGGTGTACTATTCCTGCTCTGTTTCCTCTTTTATACACTTATCCATACAGCTACAGAAATATTTGACAAAACCAGAAGATAATTTCCAACACTCTGTGTATCACGTCTAATTCAGACCTAATTCAGAAATCTGTGTTTATTGGGACCTGCGACTTTCCTACCTATATCAGACTGTGTAGAGATGGACTTTGCAAAGACACTTTTTGGGAGATGTACCTTGTATATCATGTCTTTACATGTACTCAAAGCATCTGCCTGTGTGATATAACTTCCATCTACATATTCTACATATGGTAAATGCATTCTTTATGATATTCAGCAATAATATTCAGCAATTATTTAATTTGTGATAATGTAAATTGTTTATAGTCATTCAGTTTTTGTTATTCTGTGTGATTATAGTAGCACAACAGTTCTGAAGATGTTACATTGACAGTCATTCAGTGGAAAATACATACAATTCTACGCTGTTAACTGAACTTCCAAATCAGTAATAGCAAACTGTAGTCAATAAATAATTTTTAAATTATAATCTTTCGACTTCAGCCAAATCATTAGATTAGAAGAAAGAATCCTTGCAATAGAGTTGAGGGAGATGAAATGAGAGAATACACATTTAGAGCGCCTTGAACTTGACCAAACACAGGTTAGAGCTGCTATTAAGGCGTTTTGTGGCAATAAATGTGGCAAAATGCCAGTACTTTTTCACCCTTATTTTGTCTGCAGATTGCTGCCCTGCAGCCCTCTTTTGAGTGACACAAGACCTCTTAGTTAAAGGGCATTTGAGATACTTTTGCAGAGAAATGTGAAAGAATTTGTTCAGCATCTGTGAGACAAAATTACTCGGATTCGCTCACAGGTTGATGCTGAAATTGCAGGAATAGATGTCTAGGCAGAATCTTGCCTGGTCATCTGGGAAGGATTCAATCCTGCTGAGACTTGAGGAAGTGGACAGGGCCTTAGGCCTATGAGCTTAGTCATCTCCTATTTAGATCCAAATCCCTCCTCAGTCTTCAAAGTAGCCTAGGGTATGTCATGTGAATGGGTCCTAGAGATTCTTTAACTTGGGAAGAATGTTTCTTTAAATCTTAAGCCTTGTTACCTAAGGCCTTGGTGCATCCCCTTCTCAAGAAGCCATTACTAGGCCCTTTGATACTGGACAACTTTTGTCCAGGATCCAAGCAACCCTTTTTGGGTTGAACAAGTGGTTGCACATAAGGGTCCTGGGTGAGGCGGAGTATCTGGATCCTTTTCAGTCAGGTTTCAGACCTGGGTATGGAAAGTAGTGCTTTTGGATGATCTCTGGCTTGGGCAAGAGGATGGTGGTGTATCCATCTTTGACTTACTTGATGATCTTTCTGCAACTTTTGATACCATTGAATATGTTATCCTTGTGGACTGATGCAGAGGGTTGTGAGTGAGATGCATGTGGAGTGAATGTACTATTTCAGCATCTGGAGGTGAATCATAAGGAAGAAAATTTCATCCTTTGAAGAAATGGATTTAATCAAGATACTGTTCTCTGCTTCAGAGTTAATTCAAAATTTTGAACTATGTATAAAGTAGAAAAAATTTGATTTCCTGTTAACAATGTTAACTTCTTTCTCATTATGTTGATTATACCTCAAACTAAACATTACAACTAATTCTTGTTTTCTTTGGCTCCATATATAATACTTGAATTAAATTACTTTATATACCAGCAACACATAAACTTAAACATGCTATGTCTGTGTATGTGCGTTTACCAGAGGGGAGTATGAAAAAGGTGGCACATTTAAGTTTGACACTTCCATAGATATTTGTGCAGTTCACTTATCAATTCATTTCTCCTTCTTTTTCATTATCTTCACAATGTGGCCAGAAATGGGTTGTAAGCAAAATGATGAGATAGAATAAAAGATTTTGAGGGCTTCTCTAGGTTTCTTTATCTATTTTGAATGTCAGAAAGAACAATTAAGCCTAAACTAAGATTTTGGGATGACATAAGGGAAGGACCAAAATGGCAGGGACCTAACAGAGGCAGAAGAGATTAAGAAAAGATGGCAAAATTACACAGAAGAACTATACAAGAACGAGCTTAATGTCCCTGATAATCATGATAGGGTGGTCACTGACTTTGAGCCAGACATCCTAGAACAGTGATGGTGAACCTATGGCACGGGTGCCACAGGTGGCACTCGGAGCCATATTGGTGGGCACACGAAGGTTGCTCCAGCTAAGCTGCAGCGCTCATGCCTTGTGCCAGTCGGTTGATTTTTGGACCTTCTGGGCCCACCAAAAGTCGGGAAAAAGGCTGTTTCCGGCCTCCGGAAGG
>JANHFK010003509.1:66430-84191 GCA_036250565.1 Sibynophis collaris | reverse complement strand
ATTTATAGTACACTTTCTTAATCATCAGCCTAGTAAACTCCGAATAAGCAATCTAAATTAAAATAATCTTTATTTTCAGTGAAAGAACTCTAGATACTTAAATTGAGAAGTGGAAGCTTCCAATGTATTCCTCATTGCTCTTCAAGAATAAAAGACAAAATACCATACTAGATCAAGTTTTACTGAGCATTTTTGTGATGTTGAATGATCCCCTAGAATATCTAATGTGTCTGCCACATTTATTCTGGTAGTTTGCCTTCTGCTACTTAATGATGCTTCACATATTTTTTTAAAGACTACACATACTTCACATTGACTTTGGCAATCCGGTATTCTGAACATTTTTGCCTAGAATAATATAAATATAAATGTAGGATAAAAAGAAGGAGGAGATAAGGGAAAGGAATGGTTGCACTCAGCGCGTTAATCCTTTTCCATAAAAATGAATGTTGTTCCTGATTTAATTTCTGTTCCTAGAGATATTCCTATGTTAATACTAAGGAAATACACTATCTCTTTCAGATCAATAGGGGATTTAGGAATAGCAGACCACCTATGTTTTATTTAGCTATTTAAGATTGAGTGGGTTTAATTATCTCATTTGCAAAAATATCATTTGGCATATATTTCACGAGCTATTAGTATATGGAATGAAAATATATTAGAATATTATTCTTTATGGCTCTGCTGGAAAGTTATCTATTTCTCTGGCAGTCTTGGCAAGTTCTTGGAACAACAAATAGTAAGAAAGGTATTTTATTTCCAGAAGCGTGAGCAGTGAAAATATATTGGAATCATATTGTGGCAAATATTAGGTTTAAATAATACGATTCACGAATATTTAACTATTTGGAAAAATTCTATTCTAATAATCAATGATGAAACATTTTATTAGAAAGTCTTATAGAAAAGGATTGGTTCACTTTGAACCAATTAAAGTTGGGATTTTCCCCAACTTCAATATGGTCTTCCCAGTTCACAACACTGGCAATATTTTCATTTATGAGACGCTCCCTTATTTGAGGAAAACTGTGACGTATGTAAAACCCATAACATATCTCTATGAAATTAGACAATATTTATTTTTAAAGTGGGCATTGGTGGGGGCTTCAGTTCTTTAGCTCATGTTTGGAATAGCCCAGTCCACTTTAAAGATATTCTTCATGTTCTTAAAAATGATAAAATGGTGGCATGGATTTGAGATTAAAATTGATTCATTAAAAATACCAGACTTCCCAAAAATATACTTGGAAAGCTAGACATCAGATTTTCTTTGTAATAGGTATTTTAAAAATGAAGATTTTATTGATGCAGATATGATCCTGTAATCATTTGGTATTTTTTTGGAATGATATTTTAATGTAGGTAACTTACTTTATGGGCAAATAATTAAATATTTTAAAAAACCTAATGTAATGTTGAACAAAGGGATCTTTGACATCTCCTCAAAGATGTCCAGTGCTATTGTTTTAATTCCTACGAATGGCAATTCAATAGCTTCCTTCTTCAGGTGCTCTTCCTAACCAATTAAGCTTAGCTCCAAAATATAGCAGCAATGTCTGTAGAGTGCTGCTACTTTTGCTAAATGATGTTACTATTCACTGTTCATCTCATAGGAATTTCGAGTGGGAAATACAATGTCTGACAATAGCAAGATGAGGATCAATCTCCTCCTACTTGGAAGAACACAAAGTGGGAAAAGCGCAGCAGGAAACACTCTTCTGGGCAGCAGAGACTTTGCCAGTTTTCTTTCCCCACACTCTGTGACTACATCCTGCCACCTAGGCCGCAGCTGTAACATTTCAGATTTTGGGCGTCAGCAAGGAAGAGCACTAACTGTGCAAGTCCGTGTGCTGGACACTCCTGGATATCCTCACAGCAGCCTCAGCAAAGAGCAGATCCGGAATGACGTCAAAGATGCTGTAGCTCAGCACTTTGGAGACGAAGGTCTGCACTTGGCACTTTTGGTTGTGAGAGCTGATGTTGTACTGTGTGAAGAAGAGGAAACTCCCACCATACAACTGATTGAGGTAATGTCCATGAGAAATGTCCATGAGAAATAAGACTTACCATATATATATATAACATCAAACAACAATAGAAATTGCACTGAGCTGGGAGTTAAATTAAAATGTTATGAATTTCAAAAGTGAGATGTGCATGTGTGAATTCATCCAAATCCAGTTCTTACACTGAACTAAATTTGTCTGCCCATCTGTGGTGATAGATTTCAACGTACAGATTTTAATAAAGGCAATTTACAATTCCAAGGATTAAAATTCTAACATAGAATGTGGCCTGATAGAACTGTGAAAGGTATGCTAGTACACTTGTGATGATCTTCAATTTGACCACAGGACAGCATGTTTATTGTTGAGGGGGGCTAGTAATAAGCACGATAAATTTAAATGTTTACTCTATTAATCTAGTTTTATTAAATCCTTTTTCCTGTAAAGTTCAGAGTAATATAGATAGCTTGTCCAACATATATGTCTCGCTTAGGCAATTGTTAAGTGATCATGAGTTAAATCAAATTTTGCATGAAAAGTTTTAGATAGAATCACACAGAATTACTTGGATTCTCATTTTTACCAAACCTATACTTCCCAAAAGTTCCTTTGAAAGGGTTGGGATTTTCCAACAATAAGAGGCATGAGGTAGGAATATTCCATTGCAAATCAAAGCCACTGGTTGGCTTATATATTGAAAAAGATAAAATCATGTATGTAAAATAACTATTAATTAAGCCAATGTCCATTTTTTTTACCTTTGCAGGAACTTCTTGGGCCTAATTGGAAGACGTACACTGTCGTTTTATTTACTCATGCAGACCAGCTTGAAAAATCATCATTTACTACAGATAAATATTTGCATAGTGCCTCAGACACACTACATAAAGTAATGCAGTTAGTTCAACAAAAATGCATTTTTATTGACAATCATGCTAGATTTCTAAAATATGAAAACCTAAAAGCTTTAAGAAAAATTATGGAGTTTCTAAAACAAAACAGTTTCCAGACCCTTCATGTGAAATAAACAATGCTATACATTTAAATAATTTACCATTTCCAAATTCTGAATTCTTTGCTGCTTTTATAATTCACTCTTTTGGAGGCATGATGATTCAACAGTTAAAGGTACTGAGCTCATCAGCTGGAGACTGACAGCCAGGGTTCAAGACCCAAGCACCGCACAATGGGGTGAACGTTTTGGGATACAGGGTTATTTTTTTCAGATTCAATTTCCATAGTATCAGATTGCAGTATACTATTGAAAACTACTTATTTTCACCCAGTGTATCCAGAATCAAATATAAATTTCATATATTCAACGCTCAAGGTAGTTTTAAAATACCTATATTTTGTGCACTAATCAAGCTACATTTCGAGAAAATAATATATTTTCAATATATTAAAAATAATTAATATTAGCTAATACTAACATGTTGATAATATCATTCTAATTCTAAAATATATTCCTTGATTTCCTTTATTTCTGAACTGATTTCAAGCCTGGTGTGAGACTGAAACTGAATTGTTCACTTGGTGGATAACATTTGAACTAAATACTAGTCCTTCTGGTCCTAACAAATCTGTCAGCTGCATTCAGTAACACTGTATTCCTAGGCTGAGGGCTGTGGTTCCATTCAGCATCACTGTGAGATGCGCCATCAAATGTGGGTTGGCAAAAGATTCAACTATGCTGGTTGAACCGCACTATTTTCATATATGCATGAAACTGATGGCAGAGATAATCCCATTTTATGAAGAAGTATTATTGTCATTATACCCAACTACATACAACCATTGAAAGCTATTGGAAACATATTGAACATTCACACTCAGAACATGGAATCTATGCGGGATGGGTAACTGAAATTTGAATACCCATAAAGTAGAGTCACTGAGTCATAGTAAGCATCTGATTCAATGTCAGTTTCTACTTTGAATTTTCATCAGGCACATTATGAATACAATTTATGAATACAATTCAAAGTTGTTGTTTTTCTATAAACCTATACACAAGATGAAGCATTCTTTACATGCACATGGAGCTAAAGTGCTATTTCACAGAGCTCCTATTTTAAGTGGGTTTAAATTTAATTTTCAGCAACATTTTAGCTTGTTGTTTCCTTTCAGTGATTTAAATGAATTTTAATGATAGAAAGCGTATTTTATCTATTTCTTAAGAATTCCTCTATAATTGCTTTCATAGGAGTCCCAATGATGAAATTCATGTTATTTATAGTGTTTCCATTTTTTTCTCTGGACCATGTATGGGCCATTTCTCTGGGCTATGTAGTATTAGAGTCATTTGAACTAAGGTATTGATATATTTCTGTAATAAATTTCACTACAGTCTGACTACTACTTAATTTTCATGCATTAGCAACGTACAAGTTTGGGAGGTAGGGATCCAAGTTCCAACTAGTTTCCAACCCTGCTCACAGATACTACAAAATGAACTAAAGGGTAAGGGTATGTATGCATCATCTACCACTTATCTATAGGCATAATTAATGCTTTTTTTCAGTTTTATACAAGCAATGAACCATGAACATTTATATTTTTGGTATATGTGTTTTTCAAGTTGAGCCTGACTTCCAGTTACTAATAGATTCATTCAGTTTTCTCACCACAGTACAGACATTGTTGTCATTCCCTTCTTTCAGGAACTTTCTTTGACTTCCTTATCTAGTGTCTACCTTTGGTAATCCCTGGGTGTCTTGTATTCAAATACTAACCAGGTGTAATATTATAAGTTTTTTAAGGTCAGTCAAGGTCATCTGTAAGGTTGTAATAAAATGAATGAGACATGGTTTTCAGTGAGGCAACATTTATTTATGTTCATGTTTTTCTCTTCAAAATTATTTCAAACTTTTCCAAGCTTGCTTTCATTTATTTGATTCCACTGTTGGCCATTGAAGGAGCCCTGCACACACCTTTCCCTTTCACTTCAAACGGCACTCCTTTGTATGTAGCAATACACTGGTCATTAGTCTGAAGATCAGGTTGGATCTGTTCCCATATTTTCTTTTTGGGATTAAGTTCTTTCTCAGGTTCACCTTTTTAAAAAAGAAAAAAAGGAAGATAAGAAAGTGAAACTAAGAATTTGAACTCATGTTCTTTCACATCATAAAGGAAGTGATTTACATCAGCAGTTCCCAATCTTTGTGACTTGGCGGTCCAGCGGTGGGCAAGGGGAACCAGGCAGGCCGATGCACATGTGCACGTAGGGCTGGTGCACAGACGCATGTGTGAATATAATTTAATTGTGCAGCCTAATTGCAAATAGGCCACGGCCCTGTAGTGCCAGAACTGTGCAGTGAACAAAGGACTGTGCAGTGGACATAGTTCAAAAAAGATATTTGTTTTTCTGTCTATCCATCCATCCCAATCTCTTGTGAAATCTTAGTTCAGAAAAACTGAACTTAAACTAATAACATGAGTTGAAGAAAAGTCAAAACATTGTGAACTTCCTCTCCTCATCCTTCCTCTCTATGACAAATTTTACAATATACCTGCAGAAAGATTATTAACCACAGTTAAAACTGACTTGGCTTCTAGCCAATATATAAAAGAATGGTTTAAAACTGATTTAAAATTCCAGCTGGCAGCAATGAATGGTATCTATGAAAATTAATAATCAACCCTACTTAGGTCTGGCAAACTAATTTAATATCATCTTAGTATGATATAGATATAATAGTATCTACAATATAAGATACATTATTTTGGGTTTGTTTTATCTCTCCTTTCCAAAAAAAAAATCGCTCAAGTATGTTGAAAATGATTAAGAATAAAATAATACAGCCTTCCCTATGTAACCTAAAGTTATGGGATAGTTAAGAGTTATGCCATTTTTTGTTGTAAATGATCTTGAGGTTACAGCACAGCAGTAGAATAATACAATGCCCAAGAGTAAGATTATGAAAACCATTTAAGTGAGCTAGGTGTTCTGCTTCCCATCAGGAATGTGCAAGACCATGCAGAGTAGCAGTAATGCTTTATTCCTAATTTCCTTAGTAAGGGACTCACACAGCAATCAGTGAGCTTGCTATGAGCATATCTTCTAAAACAAGGAATTCATCTACCATCTGAAAGCCCTTGTGTTAGGTTCATATTATTGGAACTAAATCCAGACATTCTGCACATTTCAATTTTATTCATAGCCTATTAGAACAAGAGACAATTTAGTCATCTGTCAGGTACTAGATGATATATAGGTTAACAGACAGAGAAACCATGCTGTTGACTTCCTATTCCTGTTTGCAAGAACAGATGGATATCAAAGGAAAACTAGCTCAAAGATCTACCTGGCCTATCATTCTGTTTCTACAAGTGACCAAACTAATATCTACAAAAAATCTTGAAGATACATGAATATTAATAGGTTCTTCCTACCAGTACTTGCTATCAAGTACTAGTCTTCAAAGTAATGTTGCATTAGGCACTGTTTGTGACTATTAGCAGTCACTGGTAACTTTAGCCACCTTCTGAACGGAAGATATTTCTAGCCTTTATTTCATTTAGAAACAATAGTTAATGAAGCTATTTTAAAAGGCAGGAACAAATATGCTGCAATATGGGAGGAATGTTGTTTTTTAAAATAAATTCCAAGCCTAGTATTCTCCTGGAACCCAGAGATTTAAACAATTTAGCACCTGCTAAAGATAAAAATTACAGCAAATATAATAGAATTATGTTGGAGAACAACCTTTCTGGATGGGAACAGTGGTCAAACTCTTCAGAAGTAGTCTGGAGTTATGTAAGTATAAGAGGGCAAAGTCTGACTCCCCCTTGAATGCCGTTGGATTTTATCTAGTGTTTCCCACAGGTAACCTACCACTGTGGGAAGATTACTATGAAATAGGCATTGAGCAATAAAGTAGCTCTAATTTGTATTCTACATATGCAGGTCTGGTTCTTCGCACGTGACAGATTGGTATTCAGATTAACAAATTGTTTTTGAGAAAGAAAAATTAACTAATGATAGATGTTTATACATGAGTATATTATATGCCCACCAAAACTTACCAGTGGACAGAAAGAAACTTCACTTTTATCTTGGTTATATTTTAAACACTAGTGCATCTTTGTACTGATCTACTCTGATGTTTCATTAGAAATTTTAAAAATGGCACATTTTAAAGGTCAGAGAAGAAGCTGGACAAAGAAATAGTCTTATGGCCATGAACTTTGAATTCAAATGGTTTCTATAATACTATATGGTGTAAACTTTTCAAGTTTCTTTGTGACCTGGGAATAAAAGATAAGTTTCAGTGCATAAGCCATAAATAATTAATACTTTCTCAGACCAACAGGTTATCTTTTAGAGAAAAAAAAAGTAACTAAACGACAATTAAAATGACATCTTCTCATAGTAAAATCTTTCAAATAAAATAAAAAATCTCTTTATGCAAAAGAAAATATATATCAAACCAAAAGAGTTAGAAAGTCTTCAAAATGCAAACAGTACAAAACTGAATTTAGTTTTCAAGAATAAATTAAAATCTGGCTTTTATTAAAGAACAACCTTCTGGATTCTATTAAAACTTGCTTTGGAATACCCAGGCAAACTCTCCTGGGATCTGTGGCGAGCTTGTATTAGATTAGCACAGGCACCACTTTTAAACATTACCAGAACACCATGGTGTATGCTCCATAAAACCCTCCCTTCTCATCCTTTTCTTTTCAAGAGAAACAAGCCTCTTGAAAGACATCTATAAGAAAAACTGGAGAGAATTCTTGGGGATAGAAATGATATTTTTTAAGCGTAGCATTCAAAATACTGTTATTAATAAACATCAATCTGTAGTGCTGCTCCGACTAAACCATGCACTGAAAGAATCATTAGCAAGTAAACAGCAATTTCCACCCAATATGGGACAATCTTCCTTCAGCATCTTATCAGAAAGACAGGTCTAAACAAAGTATTTACGCTGATATAAATGCAGCAACAATAGGTTTTTATTCAAATATGAACGTTTATTATATTGCTAGGCAACCCACTACTCTGTCATCATTGCAAGAGATACTATATAATAAGGTGTAGAAATTAGAAAAATGACCAAATATAATGCTATTTTTCAATCTTTAGTATGTTGAAGCTTGTTATAAAATATGGATGCCTTTATTTCATAGCTACCAGATTTGTGAGCATTTATTTTTCTTTGGTGCTTTAGAGAGTACTGTCTTATTTTGCAGCTAAGATATATAGTCTCCAAAGACCAAACTTATCAGAGGTATTATAAATCCTTCATTTGAAACTATTAAAAATCCAGAGTTATTTCAGGTTTCCTATCAAAGAGGAATCCCATTCACAAATTCTGTATCTCTCATAACACAGTTAATCTGTCATGGCAACCTCTGAATCAAGTTTGTGGCAACAGAGGGAGGGATACAGCATTTCCCCCTCTTTCCTGTCTGTTTATGAAAAACCGGACTTATAAATCGGACTTTTAAAAGACACTTTATAAATCAAAATGACAATAAAATCTAACAAAAAAGGAAACAACAATCCATCAGACTAAAACCACTATAAAAACATATCCAATTGCAACAGGGCCATAATCATCTGTAAAAGGAAACTCACTAACAAGCAACAGTTCCCAATGTTTTGTTGAAGAAAAGCAGAAAAAAGGAACAATCATATGCAAGTATTATGACATTTTCTATAACCTCCTGAAAATGTGATGAAAGTTTCTAGAATCTGAACAAGCATAATTTCAATGGTGATTATGACAAATCTGTTTGTGTACACACAGTCTTGCACAGTGTGGGGAGGTCCAAAACACCATGGAAAAGCTTCTTCAAGTATATTTACCAATGAGTTAATTAAGAATTGTTGCTATGCCTTTTGAAGATGGCGATTTAATTGTCTAGGACAGGGATGTCAAATTCAAGGCCTGGGGGCTAGATCTGGCCCACAGGGCCACCCTGGAAACAGCAAAGAACTGCCCGCAGTGCCTCTGCCAGTGAAAACGGAGCTCGGGAGGGCTGTTTTCCCTGGCAGAGGGTTGCAGGAGGATGTCACAGCCAAAAACAGAGCTGGGGAGCTCGTTTTCGCTGGCAGAGCACTCGGGCCACCACAGACACCCCCGGCATGAGTGACGTCGAGCTAGCTATGCCCACACCTGGACCCCCAAGGTCAAACACAACCCTGATGTAGCCCTCAATGAAATAAGAGTTTGACACCCCTGATCTAGGACAATAAATATTCTATCTACATACTAGCGAACTGTATTACCTTATTTCATACATACCATTCTACAAGATGCATGAAATTATTCCCCTACAGACATTGCTAACATTTAAATAAATATAAATATGAAAATTTAGTTGCAAACTGCAAGAAAACAAACTGTGTGCTCAGTACAAAAGACTGAGGTCAAAGAAACAACAACATATATATATGTTAGATCTATCTACCTACCTACCTACCTACCTACCTACCTACCTATCAGTCTAGCAAAGAAGAAAACACTGTATACAGATCATAAAACTTTTGTGGCTGTGAATTCTATTGGTTCAGGTTTTGAGGTTACCTACCCTGCCGGACTTTTACATCTGTCTTCAAATATAACTTTTTTCTTTTTATGGAACCCCAACTAATTATAACCAAACATGGCTTGCCCTCCTATACATTTCTCTCAAGCTCAGTTTCAAAGTTAGTGCTACCACTTTTCAATTAAGAAAATTGCAGAACTGCCTCAAGAGACTATGTCTTAATAAAATTCTGTTAGCACTCTTGTCCAGCTGTATATTTTCCTTTATATTAGCCAAGTTACAATCCTATATAATGACCAATAATGGTTTTGATGACATTGTATCAATTATCAAGAATACAACGTGCAGGCTTCTATATTTTGTCACATAAGAAAATAGGAAACTTAATTTTATAATATTAAGCCTGGATTTTAGGTTTTTTCCCCCATTCCACTTCTCTAACAAGAAAACACCGCTTTCCCTAAAATTAATTCTGGAATATGGAATAGTTGCAACCTTTGTCTCATTTTAAAAGTAAAATAAATCTTATCTTATCACAGGAAATATATTATTTTTTCCACTTTCCATTTCATATCATACTGAAAAATAACACATACAATATCCTATTGATTATTCCGAAGTGGTTTTGCTACTTGTCTTCTCCTTTTTGGGTGATTCTCCATTAAATACTTTTTATTTAATCTAGGATAATATCAAAATTCCTCATATTTGCCTATATAGGTAGTCCTCAACTTACAACCACAATTGAGCCCAGAATATCTGTTGCTAAGTGAGACATTTGTTAAGTGACTTTTGACCCATTTTACGGACTTTCTTTCCAGAGCTGTTAAGTGGTTCACTGCAATTGTTAAATTAGTAACAGATTCACTTCACAGTTGTTAAATGAATTTAGCTTTGCTTGACAGAAGGTCACCAAATGTGATCACATGACAATGGGACATTGCAGCAGTTATAAATATGAGTCAGTTGTCAAGTGTCTGAATTTTGATCATGCTGCAACGGTCATAAGAGTGAAAAATTGTTATAAATCACTTTTTTCTGTGCCATTGTAACTTCGAACAATCACTAAATGAACTATTGTAAGTCTCTATAAGAGAAGCAATTATTTTTAAATAAATTTGAAGTAAAGTGAAGTTATTTGAGTGAAACCATTTATTATTGAAAACATTTTTACTCGTTTTATCATCCTTAGAAACGCATTCTGTATTACTTCTCCCTTTCTCTGCCTCCTTAATAGCATTATCTGTAAGTAAACAATCATTCCTAAAATCTGATTTTCATTTTTGTTTAAATTAGAACTTTTTTTCAGGCACAAATATGCACACATTTAAAACCACATTATAAATGTTTTCATAATTCATAAAAAAAAAAATTCTCATCAATTTCTGTTCAATCTTCAAGACATTTCTGCTTACCTGAAAAACCTTCAAATGTAATTTTGTCTCCAGGAACAACTCCGTTTGGAGGAATTATAATTTCCACCTTTTCTGGTGTACTGGCACACATCAGCATGGCTTGGGACACCACCCCTCTCATTTTTACTGGTTTTAGGTTGCAGAGAAATACAGCCATCCGGTTTTGCATCTATATAGAAGTTAAAAGAAAAAAAGTAGAACTTTTATTGAGGCCTTTTCAGGTTTCTACCAAATGTAGTAGTAAGAAAAGATTAGTGCAGAGAACATAGAGTAAAAATACAAAGAAAATATTCTTTTTCTTTCACTAATCCAACAATACAATCAGGAAATATCTAATTAAAGGTTAATGGTCCTCTGGTATACAAATGCAATAAGAAGCAATAAAAACATTAGCATGGTGTCCTAAGGTGCTGGATGATGGTTAAAGCAGTATTTTATTTGATTTCCACAATTAAAGCAACTTTTAATTGTTAAATTAAGAATTTTAAACTAATTAAAGAAAATATAACAAATATGTCCAGGTGCTTTACCAGTCAGGATATAATATGGTATGCATATTTACAAATCCCAAATGTCAGGACAGACCAAATGTTTGGAACAAATTAAATTGAAATGGTTGCACATAATAACCCTTTCAAGGCATTCATTTAAACTCTAAATGCTTCTGTTCCAACCCAGATTTGAAGGGGAAAAAAGAAAAGTCCCCTTTGATGTGACACCTGGTGACTTCATTTAGACATATAATTTCTTTTTGGAATTGCTATGGAAGCAGTTTGCCACTGACTACTTTTAGGGCATGTTTTCCATTTCCCAACATACAATTTCCAGATGGCCTCCATTCATAAATGGAGACCCAACTCTGCTGAGCTTCCCAGCCCAAGCAAGGCACTGCCACCTGCTGAGACAACCTTTAGGGAAGAAGAGCACAAAGAAAACAACTGACTCCACCAGGGACAATGCAATCAAGAGTTTTGTCCAAGGAAATTAAATTTTAGTACATGGGAATTCTGATCAAAATGCAACAAAATCATAACAATGGCTCAATGAGAAGACATATGGAAAAAATTAATAAAATTTGCATCAAGCTACAATTTGAGGACGAACGGGTACAAAATAGTCTATAGCTGGTTTATAAGTCTCTCAACAATTGTTAAGACAGATAAATCTTGTAACAATAAACGTTGGAAATGGCATAACAAAGAAATAACTTTTTACCATATATGGTGGTTATGAAAAAAAAATCAAAGTAATGGACGGAAATATGCCAAATATTCCCAAAAAATTATGTAAACAACATTTGAATTAAAAACACAAATATTTTAATTAGCTATTATCTGAGAAAATATAAGTGAAAAATGTAATAATTTATTATGATATATGGTAACAGCAAGAATCTATCTGGTACAATACTGGAAAAGAGAAACCGTGTAGCTGGGGGGGGAAAGGTGTGTGTGTGTGTGTGTGTGTGTGCATGTTTGTATGTACACTATGTACGTATTCTTATGACCAATTTTGCTTTTTAATTCATTTTCTCAAATTCCTTTATATGCAGGTTTTATTTTCCTTGAACATTTTAACCAATACAAATGCAGAGTGATTTAGATCACATCCTTGTTAACAAGAAACAATATTTTAGAAATGACTGTATTGGATTTATGTTGTTGGAGATTCTTCACTATATAAGAAAAGCCAAGCATACTACACCATAAAGTAATGGTGTGCTTGATATTAGTTAAAGAATGTTTCACATTAGACAATGATCACAACAGAAACCTGTGATAAATTAGAACAATAAGTAAAACAAATACCAGCAGAATACCATGGAAAATACTTTCTTCTGATCCATGAATATTAAAAATAATTTGCTCAGCATATTATAAGGTGGATTCTGACTGCGTAACAGAAATTCAGATACAATAGACATTATGTGAACAATAAAGGTCAATATCCTTGTTAGTTTTCTTTACTTCTGGCATAGAAATACAAAACTTTTCCATCTGTAATTGAGCAATGTGGGGTTTGGAACATTTCTAAAAGTACAAACTGGACTGCTGCAGATGACTTTTGTTATTGAGGAAGAAATGCAAATCTTGCCTACAAGCTTTACCAATGTCCAATGTATTACAACTGATCACCAGACTAAGCTGCACCTACAAATATATGTAAGACAAGAGTATGAAACTAACATTAGCCTTTCTGGATATGCTGCATAGATCTCAGAGGACCACTTGAATCTGCAAAGTAGTAGATTTTTTTTTTTGGAGATAGTGAAACTTTTGATATCTTTTTAATGGCTTCCTTAAGTAAACATCTAAGCCTCAACTCCAAGATCTCAAGATTTTGAGGCTTAAGCATTTAACTGGAACATACTATAAATAGTTATACATAAATGATGAACTAAATAAAACTAAATAAAAATGTTGCTAACGCCTCAAAAAGACATCAGAGATATTTCATTTATACCTCTTCTAAGGGAACATGTTTCACCAAACCGCTGACAACAGTTCTTATATTTGCTTCTCCAACATCAACTTCCTCAATATAAAGACTATCAGCATCTGGATGTTTCTTTGCCGTCATAATACAACCGATACGAAGATCAAGTCGAGAAACATCTAAAGGCTTTGAATCATCATTTGCAGCTGACTGCTTTTTTTCTTTCTTTTCTCCTACAAAAAGGAAGGAAATCAAATTAATAAATCTTCTGATGCAATTCACTTCACAAAACTACCCATTTTTTTTTCTTTTTCATTACAACAACTCCCTTATGTAAAGTATTAAGAACACTGTCATGACATCAAGACCAAAAACATTGCAATTATATCAACAACTGTAATAAAAAGCATAGTTTTTAAAAAACATAATATTATTTACTCTAACAATAAACATGGCATCAAAAAATAAATTATTGTTCCTGTTTATCCAGTAATCCCTACAATTTCTGAAGCATAGCTGTAAACAAAAAGGATGAAAAATCTTAAAACTGGCAAAACAAAGTCCAATTTCCATTTACAGAATGAGGAAAGGATAGTTACAAGCCTGAGAGCAGTTGAGAGAAAAGCAAAGGGTATTAATGTGTAGAGTGGAGTTAGAAAATGAGCCTGCCGAAGCCTCTAATGACTTATTACCTTTCTTTTCTGTTTTGTCTTTCTTCTTCTTTTCTTCACTGGGTCCCTTGATTTGTTCCTTAGGATCAGATAGAGCTTCGGCAGCAGATGATGTTTGAGAGAGATCCTTGGAAAATGAAACTGCAGAAGCCGTGTCACTAAGTGGCACAGATATTTGTTTCACTAAAGTTAAACACAAAATATTCATTCCAATTAATTAACACCTTGATTCTGATATTTAGACTGATTTTGTGAAATCTTGTTCGATGAAAAATGTTTTCTTCCATGTTTCCAAGCACATGGTTATATTTAGATGCATTATATTTTAAGCCTTCTGATTTTTTTTTTCATATCATGACAATTAATGGTAAAGAAAATCGCAAAGAAGATCATAATCAAAAGCAAGACAAACTAAAGTGTGAAGTCACTGATCTTCATGTGGATATTTTAATCCAGATTTTTTTGTCAGGTTGATTACAATGAGTTAATAGTACAGTTAAGATATAACCATATATAAAAAAGAACCAAAAGATAGAAGTTATAAACTGCGTATGCTTATGGATGTCCACTGTATTATACAAAAAGTATCAGACCTGACCATAATACTTTTCAACATTTTCAATCCATTTCTGCAAGTAAAGTTGTATCAATTTGGTCTTTAAAAACAAACAAAACATTCAAATAGTTCAAGTTTCCCAATATAACTTCTTCCTGAGATACTATATTACAGGCTATTTCTTAACCTTCACCAAAATCTTTTTTGCAAGATTCAGTGGAAAAGAAGCATAGATAATAGGGCAGGAAGTATCCTTCCCTTTCCTCCTGATTTTTCCTTCTCATTCATATCACATTAAACAAAAGAAATGCAATTTTGCCCCCCTTCAATGCTCTTTTTAATGTTTTTTTTTTTTTAAAATACTGAGTCTACAAAAAATAGTCCTCACTATAAATGAGGTATGCTTGCATAAAACAACACAATATTTTTCACCTCCATTTCGAATTTCTGCTTGGATCAATTCCTGTTTTAGCACTTCAATTTCTTTCTTAAGTTTAGCATTTTCAACACGTAGTTTCTTCTCTTCCCTCAGAGATGCCTGCAAGACTATAAAAGGCAGAGCTCTTATTAGAAACACTGAATTGTAAAAAAAAATGGTTGAGTTTCATTACTAGGAGCTATCTACGAGTAACAGAACACTTGTTTTGAAAACTTAAAGAAAATGGAGAAATTTCCTAATTACTTGTACCTTATGTACTTTGATTAAATATTTATATTAAAAATACAGTTACACTGGATACATTTGCAAGTATGAAAGTTCCTGGAATCATTTATAAATCTATTATGAGTGCTCAAACATCTGATTTAAAAATAGTGTCATGATTTAAAAACAAACAGACGTAAGCAAAAGTCATGATAATGGGAAATGCATCAACAAGCAATCAAAAAGTTCCATGTTATTACCATTAAAGATTGTGGAACAAGGAACAGGTGTCTGTAGAGAGATCCTATGGAATGCCTATATCAGCACTCACTCCAGCTTTTCTAAATATTAAAACAGATATTTTACCACCCAGTATTGTTATTAAAACCTTGCAGTAATACCCACTGAACGCTGTGTTTTCCAATTAAATCCATAACATATACAAAAGGGACTCCTTATTCAATTCACACTTCTTCCCTCTTTTCCTTGGCATATATTCTAAGAAATGAACTGTTGTGCTTTGGTTCTGGTGGGAATACAAGCTGGAACCATGTTATATGC
Organism: Sibynophis collaris; assembly: GCA_036250565.1. Lineage (NCBI taxonomy): Eukaryota > Metazoa > Chordata > Lepidosauria > Squamata > Sibynophiidae > Sibynophis > Sibynophis collaris. The sequence goes on along the minus strand of JANHFK010003509.1, from coordinate 68,400 downwards.
CTATTCCAATGGAATGCATAGCTAAACAGTTTATTGTTTAAATGTTCTATATCAAGAAACCAGGAGTGGAAAAAAGATGACAGATTCTGGAGATATTATCTCAGAACTATATGGAAACTGTTGAAAAGTTTCATTTCACATTTGTAAGTAGAAACCTTGTTTATTGACTGTAGGCCAGAAAATCTCTTCAGATCATAAAAAGGACAAAGCTTTAGTATACATGCATTAAATAGAAATCTTAAAATCCTGAACAATAGAATAAAAAAAAAACTCCATTATTGCAACCATAATATTGTTGAACATACAATTTTGGATTTGTTTTGCAAAAAAATCAGAGTAGTCAGATATGTATCTTCATGTACCTTTTTTTAAAAAATCAGATAAATGGAAGATTCTAACAAAGGAGATGAAAAAGCAAATCCCCTTCTTTAGAAACTATAAACTGCAATGAAAAAAAAAAAGAGAACAGCAGAAAAAGCAAATTTAAAATACACACACAAAAAAACCTAAGTAGAGACTAGCAAATGAAAATGGATGCAGATTTTTTTCCCCAAATGCTTTTCTAGCAATGGCCATAGAAAGTTGTATTTTCTTCTATGTAACCAAATTTGTAGCATCAGTATCTATCTCTGTATTTCTGTTCTTCCCTGGGTTGCATGCATGCGTATACACCGGGAAGCACAGAATGGGCTGCTAATCTCCATTCTGAGGTTGCATATCCAGAAGTGGAGGGGGGCAGCTCAGACTGGAAAACCGCAATATTTTCAAACTGCTGCCCAACAACCTTTCCCATAGGAAAACAGTAGTGAGGTTTGAAGGAAAGGGGAACTATTTTTCTCAGCAGTCTCTGATTGGCTCTTCCATTTGCCAGCTTCCCCCTCCTAGCTAAATGTTCAATATCCAGAGAGTTATCTGTTGACAGCCCTTTCATAAAATTTATTTCTAACATTCCATCAAGTTAGAGAAAATAAAAAGTAAACAGAAAAGAGGCCAAGTCTCAAAGGAACAGTGCACAAATGGTGACGGGAAAACTCAGAATAAGTTGAGGTTAGTGAAGAATGTTAGTAAAGAAGAATATTCATATTAAGGATATGAAAGTGAGCTAGATACATGCAAAAGTAAAGAATATATGGCTACTCCCCGCCCCGCCTGAGGAGGGTGTGCGCATGGAGCATCTGCTTTGTCCAGGGAATCTTCTTTCCAGAGAGGGCCGAGTGCAGCATGTCGGGGCCAGGCCGGGCAACGAGCTGGCGTCGGGGACAGCACGCAGGAGCCGCTGCGCAAGGAGGCTGCCAGCAGGGTCGTGCCCACAATATCACCCTGGTCGCGGCCATGCCTTCGCCGCAGCTGGTGGACGAGCGGACACAAACGGCCAACGGTTTCTTCTGGTGAAGAGATGGGGGGAAAGGAAACAGAGCATTCCCCCCCTTCTTCGCCAGCTTCACCAGAAGAAACGGGGGGAAATAAAATGCTCCATATCCTCTCCCTCCCCATCTCTTCACTGAACTTCTGCGTGCTAGGAGATGGGCGCCAGGAGCAATTTCTTCCCTCCCGTTTCTTCTGGTGAAGAGATGGGGGGAGAGGAAACAGAGCATTCTCCCCACCCTCCATTTGTTTGCTGAGCTTCACCAGAAGAAACTGGAGAGAAGAAATTGTTCCTGGCACCCATGTCCTAACACGCAGAAGCTCGGCGAAGGATACAGAGCTGCCTGGACAAGGCAGATGCTCCACCCGCCGCTCACATGCAGTTCTTTGGGCTTGAGAAGGGGCAGGCTGGGTGGTGTGCAGATGGTTATCTAAAAACCTCCAGTGTTGGAGAACATTTATAACTTCTGGAGGCAAGCTTGTCCACTGGTTAATGGTTCTCACTGTCAGGAAATTCCTCCTTAGTTATAAGTTGCTTCTCTCCTTGGTCAGTTTCCACCCATTGCTTCTTGTCCTGCCCTCAGGTGCTTTGGAGAATAGCTTGA
>JANHFK010003509.1:3680-14560 GCA_036250565.1 Sibynophis collaris | reverse complement strand
TATTATGTTCAGCAGACTGTGTTCTTCTATTGTTGTGACTTAGATGACGTTCAGAGCACATTTTATGACCAATTCATACAAAACTCCACGTAATCCCAAGGGGTTCACATACTTTTTCTTGCAACTGTACGTTCCTTTTTTTACTATTATTCTGGAGCACTGGATTATTTGTGTTCTACAGAGAGTGACCTAATCTAAGAAATAAACTGTTTGAGACTGAGAGGTCAGTCCAGTTCTTGAAGCCAATTTTGAGATGGACAAACCATTGAATGTTCCTAAATTTCCCCTTGCTTGGCAATTCATTTCAAAGGAGCAGGCTTTAAAGTGGATTAAAAGAATTCCAAGTTTATGTGGGACTGCATGGTTTGTTTTTTCCAGTACTATTCATATAACATTTTGCTATTTTTAAATCACTATTTTCCCTGTGATCGGTCTTTGCAGGAAGATTGTTTTTCCTCAAAAAATGTATCCTTTGTTATCTATCTCTGTTTACCTTGTGTTATCAACTACCTTTGGAAAGCCTCTATAAATTAATATATTATTATGGATTGCTATGCACAGTTCAAGTTTCTCCTATCTCTGATAACTTAGTAGTGTATGAGAAGTGTATCAAATGAAAAATATTAAGTGCCAGTTCTATTTTTGGAAAACTCAGTAGGGGTTTTTTTTTAGTGCGAATCATTAAATCTTCAGCAAGTACATTTATTAACCAGACTTCCTTAATTTTTATGAATAACCTGTGGATGATTTCAAGGCTAGATTGCTATGAATTACAAAGAGTAAAGGAGGGGGAATTTTATTGAAAGTTGATTACTAATGTTTTATTAAGCATTTTTATCCTGTCTTCTCCCCCACCGCCAAAGGTGGTGTCCTTTTAATATGTCTTTGTCCTGATTTCAGACACACAGAGTATATGCAACTTTGTAGAAAAGTGATTTTGTAGAAAAGACAGGTACTACTCCAAAATAGAAGAAACAAATTGACATAAGTACAAAAAAAAAGTAAATATTAACAGACACAAACATGGTTTTACAATTTATATAAATATTTTCAAAACTTCAATAAGAGATTAGTCTAACCATTAATTACTCAACAATTAATCCACTCTTCAGGGCTTCTTTTCATATTGGTATTTTTTACCCTACTAATATTATAAAAACATCATTTGTTGCTAATTGTATTATATTGTTTATATTTTTCCAATTTTTATTTTCCAATTTTATTACACATTTTTATCAAGTGGTGAAAGCTAGCCACCTTGACTGCAAATTTTACTTCTTTATTCAATTTATATGCCTCCTGGAGGTGATTCTAGGTGACTTAAAATTCAGAGACTTTGCTTTACAGCATGCTTCAATTTCTTTGTCAATTTCTTAGTTCTCTAACTTAGTTCCCCTAAACCTTTTTTTCTGATTTTGCCACATTTTACCCTTAATTACATTACAGAATGCCCACAAACTGTCATTACATGTTGTAGTTTAAAGTCTATACCTCATCTTAAATCTTGTTCTTTTCCCTTGGTTACATGCCAGTAGAAATGTTTCACGTTTATTTTATCATATTTACGAGGTATGTTAAAAAAACAAAATGAATTTATTTTAGAATAATGTGTTATTTTAAAAAGTGCTTGTCAGCTGCAGTTTTTGTTCCTATTATTCGAATACTCACTTCTTTTCTTTCATTTTTTTCATTGGTGTCCCCTTTCCAGAAATTGATATTGAACGGTGTGTCCATGAATCAATTAGCCTTTTCTGCTGGACTCCCAAGAGTGCTACATATAGACAATATGCGCAGCCTGCCAAACAAACCAGTGAAGGCAACTCTACAAGAAGTCTAATATTTTGTTTCTCATCTGATTATCAGGATGCATCCAGGAGTGACCTGGTGAGTTATTTGGTTGTCTTTCATTAGGACAGAATAGCAAGTTTAAATATTTTAGACCTGTTTAGAATTGCATTTATTTATTCATTCATTGGGTTTAAATCCTCCCTTTCTTCCAAAGCACAAGCCTGAAAGATAGTGATGGATTATGTTGTCCATGAAATTTTTGTTGATGCAGATGGATTTGAACTTTAGTTACATTATGTTCCTAGTCTAACAGCTTAATAACAAATTCCTATTCCTGTTTTGATATCGTACTATAGAAGAAAAATGAGTGGGTGTGACTATCATTAAACATAACAAGCTAAGAGTCTCAACCAATAAGTGTATAAAGTGTTGGCACTATCTATATATGTCATCTTTTCAAAAATGCTGGGATTACACTTGTACTTTACCTCATGCATCAAAAAACTTTGGAGGAATCTGGATGGGTAAACAGTATAATACAATACTAACACGTTATAGTGAAATTAAATGAAATCTTCCTTCAAAGACCAGCATAAGAAAGATAAAATACAATTAATTTTAAAACCTAAAGTTTTTAAACAAAATACACAAAGTTAAACAATTTTTTTTAAAACTAAAAAAAAATGAAATAAAAATATAAACATTAAGTGAGTTGAGTTAAGTTGATGCACTTAATCATGTGGATGGGTGTAATAAAATGAACCAAAATGTAAACCTAAGGAACCAAATAGTGGTGTGAAGAACATTTGGAACGTGAAAGGATTCAAGTTCAACACACCTGCTTTGAGTTTGAAACAGCTGGTCCATATCAAGATTGGAACACTTCTGGAATGTCAGAGGAGCATCAGAATAGTTGCACTGGAACTATTTGCTCCAAACCCAAAATATTTAGAATTTGAAATGGTTTGTATGCTTCTAAAACTTAATGTGTTAGCAGTGTCATAATGATTCATGTTATGTATAACTACCTTGTGACAAATATGTGTAACGCTTATCACACATTATTTATTTAAACACTGAGTATTCCATTCTTAATTGATTTATATGAAGGGGGGAAATGTTGGCTCTCTCGATTTTTTTTTAGACATCATATGAATAGATACTATATCATAAAAAGACTATGACAAAGATTTCAAAAGCAAACATATTCTGAATGAGTTTGCAAGCACATTTTTGTAGTGACTGTTGAGGAAATAAGAGTTTGGGTCAAGCCAACTTTTACCTTCAGAGGATATTTGGTCTTTACCAGGCAGAGAAACCAAAACAGCCCCTTCTTCCTAGCTGGAGATCAAGGTGGTACAAGATTCAGCAGCAATCTCAGTTCACATCCCAGAGTTTCTTAGAAAATGACTAAGGATTCATGGTCGAAGTTCTTGTCAATGTTACTTCCTTGAATCAGACAGAGATTATTTACCATGTATAGGAAAGAGTTTGATTCCTCACCCATCTCCAAATCCCATTATATCAGGCTTGCTTGATTAAGGGGAAAAGGCCTAGCCCTTCTTTAGTTTGCTTCTGCATTTCAAATGGAAAATAGTTTTACATAGATTCTGTATGCAGAGTATTTGGCAGGAGCCTGTACTTCTGATAAATAAATTCAATATCTTAAAGTTGGCATGCCAGTTCACACATTAGCCTACAATGGAAGATTTATTACTTAGTAAGCGGTAAAACCAATAATGCTGAAGATTAATTTTCAAAAGTTACACTCAATAGTCAAACATGTTGGCATTGTGCAGCAACAACTAGTCAGAAAGAGAACTGCTGTAAAATCTAGCAACAGTTTCCTACAGAAGGAATAAATTATATTCCATCTTTTCCATTGCATCCCATTAAATTATTGTTTTCATCAGTTGCAATCCAGACCATCCCATTAACAATTATTCCAAAAATCTAAATGATCATTCTGTTCCAGTAGATTGGTTCCAAGAGTGATCGAGTTTCTATCTTAATGTGTAGAACACATTTACAATAGGCATTAAGATTATTTGAATCTCTGTTTTCGATATTATTTTGTTATCAGATTCATTTTCTGCTTCTCTTGTGAGATTAAGAAGCCTCCTATCTAAGGGACTATCAAACCCATAACCTTGTCAAAACTGCCTAGGTTATATCATAGAGACTATTATCTCCAAAAACTAAAGAGGCTTTCAAGTTGTTTTGGATATCTGAGATACGTCATTTTCTAAAATTTAATTTATGTCACTGGCCTCAGTGAAATAAACAGTGTTTCTGTTTAATTGAAGAATGCTGGTTTCATTGATGGGATATATCAAATTCTCCTGTCTTTTTTTCCATTTTGCTTGATTATAGATAGTACTTTTGTTTCTGGTTAAGTAAGTCTGTATTATTCCCGATAAGCCTTGCTATGATACCAGAATCTTTATGAACTTTCTAGAAGTCATGAATATTCTTTTGTATCTGCCATAAATTTAGGGTTATACTTATACTTAAAGTATATTGTGTATAAGTATACACAATATACATATTTAGATGATCAGTTGATTGTTTTGTCTTTAGATAGCTCTGGAACATGTTCATGTCACATCACTTATCTACTAATGCAAGGCTTATTGTACATCTTGTCAATTTGGGCATTAGCCTCTTTTCAAGGCGTCATGTGAAGTCTCTCAAGGCCTAGTTATTCCACTGCTATTTTACCTTTTCTTGTTCCTTTTCTTTTGTTCTTTCTTGTTTTTTTATTTGCCCCCATACCATCTATTTCACTGATTGCAAAAGCATGAAGTATGGGTGAGGAACATATTGTTAAGCTATAGAAAAACTACATTATTCCATGGTTCACAAACGTCACATCAACCAGCTAGAATCCTCAGAAGTGTTTAATATAATGTGTGCCTTCCCCAGTTATAGCAGGTCAGGGTCCTCTTTAACATTTTTATAGTGAGATCATAATTCAAAAATCAAACAGTACAAAATTAGTATTATTATTCAGTCTTCTTACAGAACTGTGGGATTGGTGTATTTACCGAATAAAAATAGTATTTTGCCAATGTGTTCTACTACTCATTTTTACTCTGTGAAGATGTAACATACTGACCTCATCTGTTAATGGTGGGACTTTATTTATTTGTTCATTTATAAAATAATTCGTATACTATCCCATTCAACAATTAAATATCTTCACTAAAACTCTTCATATTTCCAATATTAGACCAAAAGCAGTCTTGGTGCCAACTCATTGGGAGATACTTTCCAATTGTGCAAAAGTACACATTTATATACCTTTGACCCCTACAGCTGCTGACCACCAGGGTCATTTCCAAGATTAATTGCCATGATGAAATTTGCATTGATTGGTTTGGTGATACTGGCAGTGTTCCTGTGCTGCCATGCATTTTTCTTTTGTCTTTGGCCAGGTGGAGCCTCTTATTTTAGTTTTCCATCCACATTTACTCATTCTTAGATTTATCGTGTGTTATTTATATCTGACCTTTTCCTCTTTAGTAAGTACAATTCCCAACACAGAAAGCCTAGGCAGCAACATTTTACATTCTCTGTTTTGCTTACAATATCTTTTTTCTTCACTGATCTTCCCAAGTTCTTGTTGACAAGGGAGAAGGATCTTTTCTTGTCTTGTCTTTTCACAGTTCTGTCGACTTTCCCCCACCCCAGTTTGTTTGTGTGTCTCCCTCCCATTCTGTCTTTTCACCCAGCTATTAACAGTTTTTGAACTTCTCCCTTGGTAACAATCATTGTCGGTGAGTGAATTTTTGGTTCTTTTGCTAATAATCAGTACCATTTTTGAGTAGTTTTATATATCTCCAGAATGCTGTATGTGTACCAGCAACTGGTCCCTCCCATTTTCTTTCAGGATACATCTACAGGACTCTCTAAATGCTCTTGACATCAAAAGGTGATTGTTTTCTGTGTCTTTTTTCTCATATCCACACTTCTTCGTTGTATACGCTAGACAGAAACAGGGCTTTCCAATCTCATTGCAGTGTTTATTCAATTAGATAATAGTGCCTATGATTTGGCAAAACACTTCCAGCTTTCAGAACATTCCATTCAAGCAGTAGTTGTATCAGTAGCATTTTAAGAATATGTTTCTTCCAGAGATTCATTAAGCCATCACCCTGGTTGCAAACATTAGGCATCTTTGGCATGATTCTGCCAAGATTTTGACTGACAGAATGTTGTCTCTGAAGTGCACTACATTCTTATATTATCCAAGGCTACCTGCATGTAAGTAACAGATACTGTATGGTTAATTACCCGTACATGAACCATGGAAATTACCGTGAAGAACAGCTGGTTACTGTCGTGTGATTGATGAGTGATCTCTGAATGCAGCCCTCCACTATTCATTTTGCCTGCTTGAATTTAAGGATAGTACTTCAATGTTGATCTGCTATGGCAGGTGGAAAGATCTCACCCTTTTCATATGCCATGTCACAGCTTGAGCAAGAATCTTGCTTGCCCAAAAGTCTTAAGTTCTGGAACATTCTAATCTGAGTTATTGTGTAGTGCCGATCCTCTAAATTCAAAAAATGACAATTAAAGGAGCTTAGTTCATATTGTTTGTGTGGGTGCAGCATCTCATCACTTGTTTTGCTTTATATGGAATATATAGCAGTGAAGGTACTAAATTCTAATAAACATAGCACAGTCTGGTTAATTAATTATTTCCTGTGATGAGGAGAATCAGTTTAAACCAGGAGTGGATAGTTTGAGAACTTAAGGTCATGCAGCCATCCAGAGTCTTGAGTCCAACTTTCAGGACAGCTCTAAAATTGTTACCGAATTATGGCTTCAATGAAATATAAACAAAATGTTAAATACATGGGAATAATAAAACTAATTGCATTTAATTAAACAATTGTAGTGTTTTTCTCCTGTCCCCATGGTTTTGTCACAGCAGCCTACTTAGGACAACATGGCCCAAGACTATACTAATGCATGTTCCATTTTCCTGAATAAAATAGTGATGAGAAATTGGCAATTGCTTGAATTAAAGTCAATTGCCAGGCTTTTGATTTTGTAATACACATTCACTTTTTTCACTGCGTTATTCATGTTAGCTTCTAACTGTTTACAAATTGAAGGGAAGCTCCGTTTTAATGCGCAAACTATTTTAATAAACTATAGCTTTAGGAAGTGGTACTTTGCTTTCCCTGACTCACTACGCATTTTGAACTGTTGAGCTATTTTCTGACTTATAGTCATGTGACCTTTATTTATATTTCACTATCAATTCAATCCTAAATGTTCTCCAAAGAATGTGCCAGTGTTAGTATTTCATCTAGTGCCAGGTTTTCTCCCCACCCCTATTTTTCTTCTGCTTTTGTTGTTCAAGATTATATTGGTCTCATCATGAAGCTTCTAAGTAAATTTTTCGTCCCCCAAAGAGCTAATTCCCCCCTCCTGAAGAATTTGAAAAATGTTTTTTTAAAGGCTACATTTTATTTTCGGTATAATTTATTATTGCCAACCCATCAGTTGTCATTCCAGTAGGCTTATGTGTTACTAGTATGAAATGGTATATTTGTTATCTCCTTAACCAATGGAAATACATTTTGAGAATCATATTGTTATGGGAATGACCTGAGCATCTGATGAAAACAATTTTGTCAATTTTGTCTCTATCCTTTTAGAAATATGCTAATCTTTCTTTGCCTTTGTTTTGATTCTGTTAACAAGACCTAAACCTTCTTTCCACCTTTCTATCAATAATTTAGTTTAGGTTTAGTTTAAACAAAGAAGTTGTGCCAAGTAATGCATTTTTTTCAACTTAGAACTGATTTGCTACCTATTTTATTTATCCAGTATTAAGAGACATGAACTTTAATCAACATTTAATGATGGTTTAAAATTATTGCCTGAGGAACATACTTGTCATTTTTAAAAGGAGATAATAGGTAGATATACTTTATTGCTAGGAAAAAATCTGAAACAGTTTTATTGCATATTGCGTTCTTCTCATAAGCAAGTACACGTTTTCTAGTCACACAGTTCCAAGCCCAGCAAAATGCTCAGGATTAATAAACAAAGCCCACAGGCAAATGAGATTTTACCAAATAACATTCTTATCAGCAGAGTACCTTCAGTGATCGTCCACAATTCTTTTTACATCAGAACCAACTCTGAATTTTGCTAATGTGGGATTAGATTTATTATTTGTAATTCCTTTCATGCCATGAGCAGAATTTCCCCTCAGTGTGCTAATCAGTTCCTAAAGTAAACACCTGGACCTACCGCCCCAGAGAAAAGCAAACGTGGATGGTGTTATACAGATGAAAAATAAATACTGCTTCAGCAGCAGCACTCTCTTATATTTGTTTCTTTATGTGGCTTTCCCCATCCTAACACATACCACACACTTCATGAGAAATGCTTGAACTGGCTTCCTTTCTTATTAAGTGGGAAATAATTAGGACTTAGTGCACTTAAAATAACTTGCAATTTTTCAGGTAACTATTGCAAAATTTGCTTATAGCAAAAAAAAAAAAAAAAGGTCTTTCAGAGTTTATGAATACTTTCTGTGAACAGCTTATTCAACGTTTTGTTTTCTGCATTATCTACCTCTCTACCATTGCAGTAAAGAATAAAGTCACTCTAGGAACCTTCTACACAGAGTTTTAGATATAATTTGTTCCAATATATTTGGCCCACTAACCCATTGTGGTTTTCATTGTCTTCTTGCTATTTTTTTAGCATCACCAATGAACTTCAGATTTGTTACTTTTTCACTTTGCAATGTCAAGAACTTACTAGTCTGAGAATTTTATTGTTCAGCGGTGTCCCCTTCTAACTGAACTATTGCCCTCTCTCAAAATATAGACAATTAGCAGTGGTGTCGGACTCAAATAGAAATGGGACCACTAAACATACATAAGAAACCTTGTGGACTATATATTGGTTTAGAAAAACACATTTTTTTATTAATACATCAACATGTTAAGATCAAATAGAAACTAGATATAACAGTATATAAAAACATTGTCATGAATTTGTTAATTTTCCCCCCAGTATTTATGTATGTATGTGTGGGTGTGGGTATTTATGTGAGGGTGTAGATGGATTGTGTGTATACGTGGGTGGGTGGGTGTATCGACCATCCTTCCTCCTGGCCTACCATCAGATTAATGCACAAAGCAGTGTCTCACTTCTTACTCTGATTTATCGCTTCCCTGAATGCTGCCTCTAATAGCTGACATCTCTTTAGCCTGCTTCACCGCAATTCCAAGCAATCCTTACTGCTTGAGTACTTTATGACTTGTGCATTTCAACTCCCAAAATTCTTCAGCCTGCTGTCTAGGGAATTCTGGGAATTAAAGTCCACAAGTCTTTACGTTGCCAAGTTTGGAAACCCCTGAGTTAAACCAAGGCACCAAACTCGTGCAAGATTTATCACAAACTTTATGGTGGTTGGTAACTAAATATATTATTTTTTAGTAATATCCATGTTTTATTGTATCTCTATTTTGTTAAATATTTCCAAGTAGCATTTTAATTTGGTTCAGATCATATTTGGGAGTATTGCAGACTCCATGTTGTCTGTGAGCCCCATGAACTAAAGGAATACAAGAAATCCAAATTGTACATGCAAATCCAAGCCATCTTTAATCATTGTTTTCACCAGATTGTTCTCCTTCTGCTTCTCCTTGAGGAACTTGACCCAAGGTTATATTTTTAAAACTCACAGCAGGTTGAATTAATATGTATATTTTTGGGGCATTGTTGCCAGTTTTTACAGTCTTCGCAACACTAGAATCAATTTTTAAGGACAGACAAGCCATATTCTTTGTATTAAACAAATTCCGTTTGCAAAGCCATCAATTTTCTCTCTCCAAAATATCTAGGACAATACAATATATAATAAGCTGTCTTTCTAAAAGAAAAAGAATCCTCTAGAATTAATTTATTTGGATATGTATATTGAATGTTGGTATGATAGAACGAATAGAATTCTGAAAAGATACTGTTGCCATGAATTGTTTTCCTGCTTGAGATGTGGTTAACTTATTTTTCGTACTATAAGACGCACGGGTGTATAAGACGCACCAAGATTTTGAAGAGGTAAGCAAGAAAAAAAAGTTTTTGTCCTCCCTGGCTCCCAGGAGCACTCTGCAGGCCTCCCAAACCCTCTGTTTGGGGAGATTCTGGTGGCCAGGGCGGAGATTCTGGTGGCCAAAAATGGCTGTATTCGGTATATAAGATGCACCAACATTTCCACCCTCTTTTGGGGGGGGGGAAGTGCTTCTTATACTCCAAAAAGTATGGTATTTCTGAAGGAACCAACTTAAAATCATGCGCAACTCTTAGTTAAGCTGCTTTTATTGATCAACCAAATTAACAAATCTGCTGCAGTGTATCTGCAAACTGTCAGTAATGTAATGTAGACACAGTATAGATATAATATTGATGAGATGCTATTAAGCGATTAAAAGCTATAGTTTAAATGGAAGTTGCCTAACATTGTTTTAAAAGTTGAAAATACTGGATTTATGGGCTTTGGAGAAAAACTGTGACATAAAATTGAAAGGTAGAATAATCATAATCTCATCCATCCCACTTAGTTTAATTAGCAAAGAAAGACTCCTGCTTCATTTCCCCCCCTCCCCAAGAGTATACTTTACTGAGAACAAAGTGGTTACAGATTAAAGCTGGCAGGATCTGTTGGCTTGGTGTGAAAAAGATGCAATTAAGTTCCCCTTTTCCCTGGCCACCCTCCTGCTATCAGTTAATGTCCAATTAAAAGTTCTCAGGTTGTTTTGGACACGACCCACTGTTCGCACCTTTCCCACGTCCACATTCCTTTTGCCGACCTTGTACAGGATTAATGCGACACACACACTCAGGGCCAGCATGGCCTCAATCCCAACCCCGCTTTAACCACGCACATTCCAATCTCTCCCCTCCCCTGTTGCAAATGTCAGAGACTGGTCAGAGACCAGTACGCGCCCACAGAGCGGGCCTCCTGGGGGTCCCGTTGGCAAAACAATGCCGGCGGGTGACCCCAAGGGCAAGAGCCTTCTCTGTGGCAGCGCCAACCATCTGGAATGACCTAC
>JANHFK010003508.1:28735-42919 GCA_036250565.1 Sibynophis collaris | reverse complement strand
ACCTTGCTTTTTGGGAGGCAGATGAGCTGATGTGACCAGGCTTGGCATGTCATCCCTGATAAATCTGCGGTGGAAGGACACGCATACCTTAGGAGAGAGGGCGGGAAATACATGCTGTGGGCTATTCATCAGCCAATTAGCACTCTCAAAATATTCTACCTGAGTCAAAAAGGACAATACTGCAAGGATCCAAAACAGCAAGGAGAGTTCATGTAGTATATTGTTATTCCACAAAGATAGGCTAAACTCTCAGCAAAGGTGGGCCACCAGAGAGGTTCAGCAAAGCCCACAAAGAAGTGTGAGGAAAGCTACATCATTTATTGGTGAAGTGCCTGTAAAAGATTTGCATGTAAAAGATTTTCTGTTTCATATCTTCGAGCTGTCTTTTGACTTCTCACATTTCTCTGTCAACTGCCCAGCCAGGTGATAACTTTTTTAAAAAAATAGTTTTTATTGGCTATTTTACATTTTAAAAACAAAAACATAACGCAAACAGCGATAACAACAAAACAGAAAAAAGAACAAAAAAGACAAGAAAACATATATAAACACCAAACAGTAAAATACAAAACATAGTTAACAAACATTTTATGATATTGTTACAACACTCAGCATCAGCTATCATTTTGCTTTAAAATTCAATTCTTCTATTCGGTCTTTTGCTTTGATATAGCCATCTTAACAGATCTTATAACCAAAATTGGTTATATATATTTACATCTTCTCGTTTATTTACATAGTCAATATTTTAACCTTGCCAGTAGTCAATACTTTATTGTTTAGTTAATCAATATTCAATTCAGAATCTTGTGTCTTATTTTGATTTCAATTTTCTAACCATATGTACAGTCTGTTCCATACTTTATAATATTCCAAATCATCTGGGTTTTTTAAATTTCCATTGTCATTATATACATTTCTGCACATTCAAGGATCTTTTTATTTTACTATTTCTTTTGGTGGTATACTACTCTGCTTCCACTGTTGTGCAAGGGCAATCCTGGCCGCTGTTAATATGTGCAATATTAATGTAAAGGCATTTATTTGAGTTAGACAGAGCTTGAAAAACGTAAGCAGAATTTGGATAGGAGACCATGAAGAAATCTTAAGGCTGCTGACCAGACTAGGAAATTTAAGATGAAAAAAAACACCTCCCTGGAAGAAAGGAATGGCAAATTACTTTTATACTTTTGACAAGATAATTGTATGGATAGAGGCATGCAAGGAGTCGAACTTGACATGAACAAAAGTATTATTCTGGGTAAGGGGTTGCACCTCTAAAATTCCTTCCAATACTATCCTTCTACAGGTAGTCTTTAATTTGTAACCATTTGTTTAGTGAGTGTCTGAATTACAATAGCACTGTAAATGTGACATAATCATTTTTTTCACATGTAGGACCATTGCAACATCCCCATGGTCACCCGATCAAAATTCAAATGCTTGGCATCTGGCATGTACAGCGTTTATGATGGTTGCAGTATCCTGGGATCAGGTGATCACTTTTTGTGACCTTCTGACAAGCAAAGTCAATGGGGAAACCAGATTCACTTAACAACCTGGTTACTAACCTAACAATTGCAGTGATTCACTTAATAACTGTGGCAAGAAAGGTCATAAAATGAGGTAAAATGTACTCAACAATGGTCTTGCTTAGCAACTGAAATTTTGGGCTCCATTGTGGTTGTAAGTCAAGGACTACCTGTATAATATATCGATCAGTCTGAAGAATGTTGATCAGATGGTCCATGGTGTTTTCAGGATTTTGAGCTTGGTAGTATTAAAAATAATTGGCCTCCAAAGGATTTTGCAGGCAGAACTGCCCTCCTAGCCAGGACCTGACATATCCTTCTCTTCTTCCTCTGTTGCCTTCTCCTTCTACCTGGGATGATGGAGGCAAGCCTCAGCCTGCACTGAAAATGTTTCAGCCGGTCAAGGGCAGCTGGGTGCTTTGTGTTTCAGGCCCACTGTTTCTTGGTTACTGGTCACGCTTGTTCAGCTCTTCAGCTGTCAAGTTGAACTGGACAGTGTTTTTTCTTTTATATATAGATCCATTTCTTTTTCCATTGCAAGCACAAAATTCGGAAGCAGTTTCAGAATAACAATAGCAATAGCACTTAGACTTATATACTGCTTTACAGCCCTCTCTAAGCAGTTTACAGAGTCAGCCTGTTGCCCCCAACAATCTGGGTCCTCAATTTTACCCACCTTAGAAGGAGGGAAGGCTGAGTCAACCTTGAGCCTGGTGAGATTTGAACTGCCAAATTGCAGACAGCTGGCAGTCAGCAGAAGTAGCCTGCAGTACAGCACTCTAACCACTGCGCCACCATGGCTCATGATGTTAAAAGGTTGTTGTTTTTTTAAGAGGAAGAACTATCTTCAAATCATCAACCACGCCCAGAGTTGAATATCCGTCTTGGACCACATGCCAATTGTCAGATCTTGACACTCTTCTGGAAAGCCAGAAGAATGGGGGCCCAGCTCATCTCTGGGTAATGGCAGAAAAGGGTCTCTTCCTGGATCTTGCCAGTCAAGATTTCTTATCCAACAGAATCTGCAACATAGACTCTTGAAGACTGCATCATTTCATACTTATATGACAAAAATGAAAATGGTAAGACATAGATACTATAAGAGGAACGTTCTTCACAGGTTCTCTCTGCTTCTCACTTGGCCTATTGTTAGTAAATTAATCTCTGTGATTAAGAGGCAAATGAATTTCTTATTTCTCTCTCTTTCTCTTTTGCTTCTTTCTCTTTCAGGTGTTCTTTAGGTAGAAGCAAGGCTTTTTTAGCCTCATATATTTCCCAACCTATTTTTATTTCATATATAATGAGCATCTGTTAGCATTCATTGATAACTGGACCAAGTTCACTCTGCATCCAAGGCAGTTGAATGCATGTTATGAGTATTTATTTATTTTTATATCTGCCACTCTGCTTCTTAACAAAGTTTGGTCTGCTCACGATCAAAAGCACATGTTCTACCAAGGGCTCCTGATGAATTCAGATCTCCACAGGTTATCTGACCCAGCTCAGCTTCCAATGTGTAATCCACTGGATAACTGGAAATAAAAGATTACAAAAGTAAATGCATAGTATGTATATAGAGACAAAATAGCCAACTCGGTCTTTTTGATTAGGTCGATGGATCATACATATAGTTTTTTATCTTCTTGACCATTGGCAAATAGCTGCAAGAGGCAAAGATGCAGACTGTACAAGGTAACATGCTCTGGGCTCCTTTTGTTTTCAAAAGCAAGGATTGCAAAGAATAGAGTTCAGAGACATTTTGGGAAATTTTGGAATGTGGCAATGTTTGAAATGCAAAAGCCGCCAGGAAATGAGAAAAGAAAAATTTGGGAAGGCCAAATTCAGAAGGTCTATATATGTATCTTTACTAAGAATAGCGTGGTGGAAATGCATGCAAAGATCTTATCAAAACAACTGAAAAGGATCCAAACAAAAGATTAATTGAATGCACTGTGCCAATGGACCCTGTGCCTTAAGATAAAGAATCCCAATATGAAATTAGTGTGTGTGTGTGTGTGTGTGTGTGTGTGTGTGTGTGTGTGTGTGTGTGTGTGTGTGTGTGTGTGTGTGTTATTCATATGCATAAAACATGAAAGGTGCAGTAATACTATTAGGCAATGATTAAGCCACTGTTTGGTAAGGAAGACACATTAACAATTTTATGATGAGACACTAAATCCTTAGTGTGGACACTACAAATAGGTGTTTTATACTTTGCTCAGGAATAAATGTGCTAAGAATGTACAGGCCATTCAATCGTCCTTCAGCTCTCTAGTCTCCTAGGAAACAAGCTTTTCTCACAGATTAAGGAATGAGGTCCAGGAACCCTCAGTCATGCCTAATTATGTGATTTCCAAAATATAATTAAGTCCTCCCATTTGTTACAGGGATTAGAAAGCTGGAATAATGCTTTAATGTGAGATAACGAGCTCTGTATGCCTGTACGTATATATCAATACATATACACAGCATTGTAGATATAGTGCGTATTACCATGCTGCTAAATTTATGGTATGTCTGTTTCTTAACTGAAACATTTCAAGTGGCAAATTGGACCCTCATTTCTTTAAGTGGCTATCCCAGAGATCACTGGGATATAGAGACAGTTTCTTCCAGTTGGGGGATCAGTGGATTCTTCTACCAACCAGACCAGTCTTGACAAGTATAAGCCATTCCATTTAATACAGAAAATACATCAGACACAGAGGAGGGATACAGTGAGCAAAAGGATTAAAGCCATTTGAGATGCCAAACAGACATTTAAGCTACCTGTTTTGAGTAGGCTAACCACAGCAAGCTAGCCACAGTAGAAAAGAATGAAAACAAAAAGAATTCAAACCTAGAATTGGGGAAGAAATGGGGAAAATTCAAGTCCTAATCTCTTGAAAAACAAGTTTTTGAAGGCTTCCTGCCTCAGCATGGAAGAAGAGAGATTCTGTAAGGTTTGCACCCATTCGAAGTTGCGAATGCTCCAACACTGGAAGTTTTTAAGAAGATGTTAGATAACCATCTGTCTGAAGTGGTGGAAGGTTTCCTGTCTAGGCAGGGGGTTGGACTAGAAGACCTCCAAGGTCCCTTCCAACTCTGTTATTCTATTCTATTCTATATCTTCTGGGGAGGGGCATCTTTTACACAAGCACCATTTCACCTGGAAAATTATATTCTAGTCATTCTAATTGGTAGCACCATCCCTTTAATATTTCTGTTTATAAGTTCTCATATATGCTGAAAAGCACATTAATTTTTTCCACTTACACAACAACATCTACTAGAAAATTATATTTCAGGTTCAAAACTGTATGTTGGAATCACAGAGCTTAAATTGCTAGATTTGATTGTATTGCTGTGATAGTGTAGATTTGTCCCAATATTTGAACCAGTCAAAGGAAAACAGAAATGGAACCAGAATGCTTTCTTGTGCTGTTTGATTACTTCTCAAGTCCTTTTCTGTATATATTTTATATAGACAATTACAAAACAAAAACAGAACAGTATAATTCTACAGTTTATGAGACATGTTTCCATTTCTGTAGACTTTATTGTATTGTGAACCATCAAGACTAATGCTTATTATTAGGATCAATTTTCTAGCTCAATATTATTATCATCAGCTGTAAATTAGAAGCTTTTAATGGTTAGGCATGTCCAGCATTAGATGCTTCCTGTATAACATTAGAGAAGAAACAATACTGAGGAAACAAAGGTATTTTTGTTGCCTTTTTAAAAATACTTTGAATGTTCTCAATGGCTCAAGTCAACCTCACCTCTTGATGAGAGATCAGACCTGTCATTATAAAACTGAGATCCTAGTTCTCCCAGCTTCTAATTGACATGTGAGGAGACAGTGTTAATTAGCTTAGGCTCCACAGTTCACAATCAGAGCTATAATTATGATGGGAAATCTCAGAGTAATTTCCCTCCATTTTGAAAGTAAGCAGCTGCTGGGTGAACACAAGGATAGGGAGGTTGTTTCTTTCCCCAAATAAAGTTTTCAATTCAACATACTTGCACATTGATAGAGTTGGCTCCTCCCCTCTGGCACCACAATCCCTATGGTTGCAACCTTCCACAATCTATTCCTTTTACTGAGAAATTACTACTCTGAACGTTTCTCTCTGGAGGAAGCAAGTAGAGCCTCTTCTCATTCGGATTCATGTCTTTCTATAGCTATCCGCCTGTGTGAGTCAGAATTCCCTGAAAGAATGAGACTTCTGAATTCAGAAGAATGTAACAGAATAACAGATTTGGAAGAGGCCTTGGAGATATTCAAGTCCAACCCCCTGCTCAGGCAGGAAAGCCTATACAATTTCAGACAAATGGTTATCCAATCTCTTCTTAAAAACCTCCAGTATTGAAGCAGCCACAACTTCTGGAGGCAAGACATTCCACTGATTAATTGTTCTAATTGCCAGAAAATTTCTCCTTAGTTCTAGGTTGGTTCTCTCCTTGATTAGTTTCCATCCATTGCTTCTTGTTCTGCCTTCAGGTGCTTTGGAGAGTAGGTTGACCCCCCTCTTCTTTGTAGCAGCCCCTTAGATAGTAGAACACTGCTATCAGGTCACTTTTAGTTCTTCTTTTCATTAAACTAGACATACCCAATTCCTGCAACCATTCTTCATATGTTTTAGTTTTCAGTCCCCTAATCATCTTTGCTGTTCTTCTCTGTTCTCTTTCTAGAGTCTCAACATCTTTTTTTATACCCTGGAGATCAAAACCAATATTCCAAGTGTGGTCTTACCAAGGCATTATAAAGTGTTATTAACACTTCATGTGGTCTTGATTCTACCTCTCTATTAATGCAAACTTGGACTGCATTGGCTTTTTTGGCAGCTACAGCACAGTGCTGGCTCATATTGAAGTGATTGTCCACTAGGACTCCAAGATCCCTCTTGCAGTTACTGCTTTTGAATCAGGTACCTATTCTATATTTGTGCATTTGGTTTTTCTTGCCTAAATATAAAACCTTACTTTTCTCTACATTGAATTTCATTTGGTAGATAAGGCCCAGTGTTCAAGCTCCTTCTGTATTTTTAGCCTATCTTCTGGAGTATTGGCTTCTCCTGCCAGCTTGGTATCATCTGCAAATTTGATGAGTTCCCTTTCTGTCCCCTTCTCTAAGTCAGTAATGAAGATATTGAAGAGTACTGGGCCTAAGACAGAGCCTTGGGATATCCCACTGCTCACTTTTCTCCATGTAGATGTAGTTCCATTTAGGACTAAACATTGAGTGTGATTGGTCAGCTAGTTACAAATTCATCTGTTCTGTTGGTGATACTGTCTAGCCCATATTTTTCTATCTTAACAAGTAGTAGGTTGTGGTCAATTTTATCAAATGCTTTACTGAAGCCCAAGTAAATTATACCCACAGCATTTTGCTGGTCCATTAATTTTGTCACTTTGTCAAAGAATGCAATAAGATGACATTTTGATTTTGTCAAAATGATCTGATTTTGACAAATCCATGTTGGTTTCTGCTTATGATTTTTTTTGCCTCTAGGTGTTTGCAGATTCGTTGTTTGATTATCTTTTCTAGAACCTTTCCATGTATTAATGTCAGCTGATAGGTCTATAGTTTCTTGGATCCATTTTTCCCCTTGTTTGTAGATGGGAACTACATCAGCCCTTTACCAATCATCTGATAGTTCCCCGGTACTCCAGGATCTTTGAAAGATATGGTTCAGTGGTTCTGAGATCTCATCTGCCAACTCCTTCAGAACCTTGGGATATAATCCAGAGGTGGTATTCAGCAGGTTCTGACCAGTTCTAGAGAACTGGTAGTGGAAATTTTGAGTAGTTCGGAGAACCAGTAAATACCACCTCTGACTAGCCCCACCCCCATCTATTCTCTGCCTCCAAAATCCCATCTGATCAGGAGGGAATGGAGATTTTACAGTATCCTTCCCCGGAGTGGGGTGGGAATGGAGATTTTACAGTATCCTTCCCCTACCATGTCCACCAAGCCAAGCCATGCCCACCAAGCCGCGCCCACAGAACCGGTAGTAAAAAAAAAATTGAATCCCACCACCTCATAAACAGCACACAAGAATACATTGATGTTGTTATCAAAAATTGTCTTCATTGACCTCAGATTACAATTGCTTTCCACATATAGCTGACACCTCCCCACCCAACTAATTTTTTTTATATAAAAAGAAAGCATAGGCTAATTTCCTTGAGAAATCAGTCTATGAATTTCCGATTTAGCTCTGCATTCTTGGGTAATGTAGTTAATAGCTTTTCATTGCATTGCTCATTGACCTTTACAGCTTATAACGGAGAAATCATTTTAGTAATGTATCTCATCTGGAAAATCTGCTGGGTACGTTCTAGTCATCTGAAGAGGCCAAGCTGAAGGCTTCCTCTCTGAGCTGGGGAGGGAACAGTTTGAAATATCTGATCTTTTCTGCTATGGCATCTTTCCTTTGAATATCTTTTGCACAATCTAGTCTCTTGTGATTTTTAGAGGACAGCCATGCCTTTTCTTTGGGGAAAAGTTTTGGACTGTCAAATTTAGACAGTTTGCCCTGTCGGATTTTGGATCCCCTCTTCTTTGTGGCAGTCCTTCAAATATTGGGACACTGCTAGCAGGACAAGGGGTGACATGATAGCAGTGTTCCAATATCTAAGGAGTGGCTACAAAGAAGAGAGGGGTCAACCTATTATCCAAGGCACCTGAAGGCAGAATAAAAACCAATTGATAGAAGCTAATCAAGGAGAGAAGCAACCTAGAATTGAGGAGAAATTTCCTGACAGTGAGAACAATTAACCCGTGGAACAGCTTGGCTTCAGAAGTTGTGGGTGCTCCATCACCAGAGGTTTTTAAGAAGAGATTGGGGCAGCCATTTGTCTGAAATTGTATAGGGCAGTGATGGCTAACCTTTTCCGGACCGAGTGCCCAAAGTGTGTGCATGCACACGAAAATGCACATGTGCATGGCCAAGCCCCCAAAATGCAATGTGTGTGCAGAAGACCACCCTTCCATCTCTGCTATTCTGTTATTCTGGATTTGTCAGTAAACTGTTTGTTTTTTTTAGGAATATTGCATACTGTTTTAAAAGTTGGCATCTTGTAAATTGTCTAATTTATACACTGGCAAAATAGCTATTATGAGCATACAAATATCCCTCAGCTTGCAACCATTTGTTTAGTGACCATTCGAAGTTACAACTGCACGGAAACAAGTGACTTACGATTGTTTTTCATACTTACAACCGTTATGGCATCCCTGCAGTCACTTGATCAAAATCCAGAAACTTGGCAACTGGCATGTATTTATGACAACTGAGGTGTCCCAAGGTCATGTGATCGCTTTTTGCAACTTTGTGATAAGCAAAGTCAATGGGGAAGCCAGTTAGAAAAACGTAACAATCGTGTCACTAACTTAACAACTGCAATGATTCACTTAACAACGGTGGCATGAAGGGTTGTAAAATGGGGCAAACAGTTTAGCATTAGCTAAGCAATGGAAATTTTGGGCTCAATTATCGCCGTAAGTCAAGGATTACCTGTATTTTTTTGTATGTATTTATGGCTGACTACATTTGTGGGTATCTTAATGGAGGGATTTTATCCTACATGCAAAATATAACACCATGATGGGAGATTATTAAGTGGACTCACTAAATAGTTCTAAGACAGTAACAAATGCTTTTGAAAATTAAGCAAATATATATTGAATTAGCAGGAAGTGCTACAATTTCAGAAAACGATGGAAGAAAAGGTACTAACTTTATGACATCTCCAAATGAGTATCCAGCTGACCTTGAAAAATACTTTCCTTCTCTTTTTTCTTGGAAGATAAACTATTGATTTTTCCCTTCTGGTTCAAAGACTTATCAAACTGACTTATAAAACAGTTACAAATCAATAACATCAAAGTTTTGCAGGCATGTCCAGTCTTTTCACATGATAACGTTTAGATCTTGACAGTTCTACAGGAACACTAGACAACATGGTGCTAATGCACCCTAACACATCTCCCTCACATCTCTCCTCTCTGCCACACCCGTTTTTTTAAAAAGTTTATTTTTATTAAAGACAGGAAGAGAGAGAGAGAGGCAGGGAGGGAGAGAGAGAGAGAGAGAGATTATGGATAGAGATATATAGGCACTAGCTATATTGGGATGAGAATCTTCTTCAGGTTGGGAGTGGGAATGACAAGACTCCAAAATATTTTATAGAAATCTTAGGCATCCATTTTTTAGATTGGCAGAGAAATTTAGAATTGCAGAGAAAATTCCCTCTTTCTTTCTCTCCTTTACATCCATACAAGAATCTAGTATACTCATTTTATAGAGGTTTTCTATCCTTAGGCACCAATATTTCCATTTCAGGTGTGCCCACCTGAGAAGAATAGGTGAATGAGAAGATGGTAGGAAAAGATAAAGTGCTAATTGGAATATTTTCCTGGCAGAAACACAAAATTGCAAAATAGGAGAGTAAGGCTTCTTCTTTTGACCGACAAATAGAATTGCCCAGGAAAAATGCATTGAATATCCTTCTAGAAGTCAATATTTGGACAGGACCCATCACTGTTGGAACCTAAACCTATTTGACCAGGGAATCACAGAAGTGTCTCAGTGGGCAATCTCCTTAGCTATACAAGCCAAGCAGATATACTGGCCAACCTCTTTCTAATGCTTATGGGTATCAGTTTTATTATAAAATGGATTGTTTTCTGAAATAATATTGGCCTCATTTCTTGAAGCAAATATGGAATGAAAGTTAGAGAAGGAGATAGCAAGTCAAGTAACAAGGCAAATGGTGATTAAGGCTCCATCCCCACTTTCATCATCTGGTCCAGATGATGACAGTAAAGGTTAATCCATTTGTTAGGAGTTGCCCAAATTCCAGCTATTAGCATAATATTGATGATCAGCCATAGAGCTCTGATGAGCAACTGCTAGTTCTATGTCCAAGACTATGTCTTCCACTCTAAGCCTTTCTTCTGACTTCTATTCCCATCATTCATAGTCATTATCATTGCTTGCACACCTGGACAGGGGAATTCTGTCCTATTTTTTGTACTGTCAAATGATTTGATCAAGTCTAAATGAAAATGGGTTTGGCAAAAAATGTAAAAAGAAAAATGGGTTTTGCTCACAAAAGCAGTTTTGGGGCCTTGGTGCTATTGCTCAGACTACTTTTATCTGGTACCCAACACATTTTCATTTCTTCCCCACATCTGCTCCAAAGAAGGATTATCATGTTAATGTTTGTATAAGTAACTAATTGCTGGCACTGTTCTTCATGAAAAGGAAATTATGAGCTGAAAAAAAGTACTCCAGTAGCTCTGGAATATATAATAGCATAAAAAGTATCAAAATTAATATATCAATACACATACAGTACATACACAGACATGCATATACACATTTATCATCATCATCATCATCATCATCATCATCATCATCATCATCATCATGAATCAAGCCACTGCAGGCAGGATAAAAATTTGTTAATTGAAATTTAAGGGCCACAATCTACCATGCTGGCCAAGTACAGACTGGTTGAAACATAGTGAGCAGACCAAAGACACACAGTTGGCTCCCACCGCTAAGGACCTAAAGTAGAGCTAAACCCTGGATCTCCTTGAGTCTATCTCAATATTCTAATTAATATATCACTCTGGAATTCCACATCATGCATATTTTATGTATGTGTGCATTTGTGTGTGCACAAATGTACATGCAAATGGCATATCAATATGTCAATATTTTGCATTAATTGGTGTGGAACAGAAAAAGAATGTTAGACTGTATCGATAGAGCCACTGTCTTTCAATATAATGACAGCCATGATCCTATGTAAGAATCACATGGTTTTTGTGCAGACATGAAGATGAAAGATAAAGATATTTTAATTTCAGAAAGTTTCCTTCTTTGCTTGCTATAAAGGAAAAGCTAGAAGGCCTCTTATCAAAAATGACATAACAATAGATACCTTGCATCAGAAAAGTCTTGCATGGGATGACATTTCAGGACCCTTCCTACTGTTTTTATATATGATGTTGTCTATATTTTTCTTTTCTGTATTTTCATCCTCTTTATTTGAGCTTTAGCTAGCTAAGGTTAGTGCTAATGCCTTTAAATTTATTTAAATCCTATTTTACAGCCACCTGACTAATGATTTAATATTAGTTCATATGATAAATTTCTAATGTTAAGAATTCATTATATACCATAAGTTACTTTTGTCAGTCATTTGTGAGGTTAATTGAAATAAAGATTGTAAAAGTATTTGATAAAATAAAACTGCTATATAAACTAAGAGTAAATATTAGTATGTTATTTTACTTCTGACTATATCACAAAACTTCACTTTTCAACCCTTCATATTTGTAGCCCTTACTATCAGGAATTACCATCAGATAGGTATAATTTTAAGCATTCAATGCTTCCTTCCTTAGATAAAATACCTATCCATTTTAGTTGCTTGGATGCTTCTTCTGAAAACACTAGTTATAGATTTCCTGAAATCTTAGGTTGATATATATTAGCCATTGTATCCAGTATGAATTCTTTTGGAATTATAATGTGCTGAAGAGTACATTATCTCAGAGATGAGTACTTACTGATGATGTTTGTCAGCAAATGCATTCTTTGAGTAGGATGTGCTGTCTTCTTCATCAAAGTGCAAACATTAGCTGTAACATCTCTAATGTTACAAAGAGGTTTAAAATTATAAAAGCTATGCCATCATGAGCTGTTTTATCCTCAAGTGCTGTTTGATCATCTTATCAACTGTTAATGGAGAACGGAGGAGAAGGAAGGAATAAATGTACACTATGCATTTCCAATGATAGTTGCTTAAGCACTAACAAAAACAATTTTTAAACAATCTTTAACATCATTACCTGTTTAAAACACATGGCTAATAGCTATAATCATTATATGTAACAATCTAAAGATGGATATAGTATAGAGTAAGAAGGCCTCCTCCAGAATATATCATTTTGTTTGGGAGTGATACAGAAGAAGGTTAACTGCTGAAGAAGCAGATATTTGAAACTAGATTCACTTATCAGGCATCTCCCTGACAGCTCCCTTTCAATAAGCATTTTCACTTGGTGGGAACAAGCAAACTTTCTCTGTCATGCTGCCTGATTTCTGGATCAGTCCTGGAAGCCTTTAAAGAAGCTCTAAACGCCAGCTTTTTACCCCAGGCTTGGATAGGTTGTCCATCTGGGATGCAGTGTTTATTCAGGGATTTTTTTTTCCTCCCTTACTTTGTATTTTCATGTACTTTTTACATGTTTGCTTTTATTTGTTATTTTTAAAAGTATTTTAGAAGGTTTTTAAAGTGTGCTTTAAAAAAAAAGTAATCTGTACCACACTCAGAATCAATCCTGAATTGGAGAAGCATAAATATAATTAACAAACAAACGTACTGAAGAAAATGGAGTGTATTTGAATGTAATATTATTTAATGAGCTATTGTGTAATTATTTTGTAATTCTACTACTTGTTGCCTCATTTGATTATATAAAACCCGAAACTCACTATTGAAAAGTATTTTCTGTGTTTTAGATTAAAAACAAAATAACTTTAGTAATACATAGTTGACACAAGTAAACTCAGTAAGCATTAAATTCAAAGGAAAAAGGAAAATTAGGAGCCATTTTAAAACAGTTTTCCCCAAGAATCTAATTTTGGAAAAAGTCACATTAACCATGAAAAGCTCCAAAACTAGCTGATGTTAGAAGCTGCATGGAAAAAATAAAGTGATAGCATTTTAAAGAACCTGATCATTTTTTAAAATTTTCCTATTTCTACTGACATAAAGGCAACATTACACTTCATTTTAGTTGCTCTTAGAAGTTCTAAGGCTCTTCTCTTCTGTAGGACTATTCTTGATAAAGAGTTTATTTAATTCAGGATATTTTTAAGCAGGTATTGAAAACAAGTTCTAATTATTCTAATATCCCATTTAAAGTTTTTTTTTTCAATTTCTGCAATGCCCAAGGCCTTTAAAATATATGAAATCCCAATATTCTGGTTTCTAAAATAGGAACTCTTCTAGAAATGGTTCCATTGAATTTAGTGAAGCAAGGTAGAGCTGGAATCTCAGATCAAGGAGATGGCATAGTTGTTGTTGTTAGCTGCGAAGTTGTGTCTGACCCATCGTGACCCCATGGACAACATTCCTCCAGGCCTTCCTGTCCTCTACCTTTCTCTAGAGTCCATTTAAGCTCATGCCTACTGCTTCAGTGACTCTATCCAGCCACCTCATTCTCTGTCGTCCCCTTCTCCTTTTGCCCTCAATCTTTCCCAGCCTTAGGTTCTTCTCCAGTGACTTGTTTCTCCAGTGATTGTGTTGATTTGTTGAATCTTTCCCTATACTCCATAAATCTTCCCAGATTTAAAGCTGTCAACTATGATTAGGTTATAAACACAAGTGTAAATGTTGCCAAAGAAAAAAGAATGTCAAATGTCATTGTATTGTGTTAGTGCATTTCACTTCACTCTTTATGTATGTAACAATCAGGTTATATTAATTATACTTTAACAGTTTACTTATTTTGCTTAAAGTTTTCATCATCATCATCATTATTATTGTTATTGTTGTTGTTGTTGTTATTATTATTATTATTATTATCTTTTATTCATTAAATATGAAACACAGTCAACTGATCATTTAAAAATGTGTAACA
>JANHFK010003508.1:0-12105 GCA_036250565.1 Sibynophis collaris | reverse complement strand
GCTACCCAGCATTTCGCTGCTGGGTGCCTGGAAACAGTACGTCCGGACTGTGGGAGGAAGGAAGGGCGGGCAAGGGTCCCACAAGGCTCCGCCCAGGAAAAATCTGGTGCTTCTGGCGGGAGCGAGGCGGCGGCTGCACAGAGGACTGGGATAACTGAGGTGTTGCTGGTGCTGCTGCCACCGCCTCCCTGAGGCCAAGCTCAGCCACCCGGTCACATGACCACCAGGCCATGCCCTCAGAACCGGTAGAAAAAATATTTAGATTTCATGCCGGGGGGGGAGCACTGAGGATGAGTTTGTAGTACCAGGGGGCGGTGGATTGAAAGGGTTTGGGAACCACTGATATAATTCAATTTCAGTGTTCATATTTTCATTCTTTTATTCATCTTATTCTCTGAAACTACAGTTGAAAGATGGAATAAACATATATATACAATAAATAGAGATTGGAATGTATATAAAAATAATAAATAATAAGGAATGCATTGCTACTGATCATTAAGATAAATCTCCTAGCTGTTAACTTTTTTTTTAAGAGGAAATATTGATAGGATGGCAAGAAGTTGCTCATTTTTATAATGATGCTGTCAATCTGAACCTAAAGAAAAAAATTGCAATGTATCATCTAAAATAGATAGCCATCCTAGTTAAATGTAATGTTAACCACAATGCAGATCTTGTCATCTTTGTTATTATATCTCAGGAAATGAAGTTTGGCATCAGTTAATAATTCTTATTTTTGTACACCGTTTTGCACAATAGTGATTAGATGAAGACATAGTTTCTTATTCAAATGAGGAAGTTTCTTTTGAAATAAAATATAATAGGGAAATAATCCAATAATACACCTAATGGGAACTCATAGAATTTCTGGTATGATGGGATAATAATTTCCATTAACCACCAACCAGTACACCCATGATAAGTGAGGCTGAGAGTTAACACAGATCTCCTATTTTTAGTCAACTCAGATGACAGTTTTACAAGCTTGAGACATAAGTAATTACCCAACATGACTTTTTACTCTAGATGCCAGGGAGTTCCTCAAGCCAAGGGAAGAATAGTTTCTCTACTTATTAGTACAAAGGAGCTGAAATATATTTTAGTTCTACTGACCAGAATTAGGGAGAGGATGGAAGTCTATGTTTCCTCATTTCATTCCTTTAATACTATTTTTTCTCACTGGCACATTACTCTTAAAACAATATTGATCTTTTCAAATATCCTTGCTATTTTAAGAAGTCTTTTTGTTGATGTGTACTGGTCCATTAGCTACTTACTGGCTAATTTAAATTCAATCAGCATATCAAAGATTATTTAATCAGATTTGCCAAGGTGATGCTCTACATATGTGTGGATTGTCAACTCACATATCAAATTGGGTTGATATGAGCTTCAATCCAGTTCAAATTATTTGATTGCTTATTTGTACCCTATGACCATCATTAAGTATTGTACCTTATGATTCTTGATGAGTGTATCTTGTCTATTTATGTACACTGAGAGCATATGCACCAAAGACAAATTCCTTGTGTGTCAATCACACTTGGCCAATAAAGAATTCTATTCTATTCTATTCTATTCTATTCTATTCTATTCTATTCTATTCTAAATGAGTGGCATTCCCTTGAAGAACATTGATATAACTGATAACATAAGTAACATGAAACTAATTGTGTTCCTTAAAGTGCTCACTTGGTGAGGCATCCTGAAGGCATCCTGAAGGTATTTAAGATAAACGATGTTGCACACATGCAACATTTTTCAGGGTTAAGACTACTGCTTTTTTGAGTGGTACAATGAAGTTGCAATTTTAAAAAAATAGAAGGAAGACAAACCTGGATGTTTGTAATTTTTTTAAATTGAATTTCATTTTATTTTAAACACAATTGATATCATTACAATGTTCTGGTTAACAATGTTCCTTTTTGTTACACTGAAAATTACAATGCTTCAAAGAAATATTGATCTGTACTCCAAATCCCAAGAACCTCATGTTATGCACCCCTCTTTTATTGGTATTCCTATCAATATGAAACAGAAGCTCAGTCCTTATTGTTTTTAGCATCCTATATTGCAATATCCCAGATAGGACCATACATTTGGAATTTATTCTTATTATAATGATGTAATCTGAAAATGGAGGACATAGACATCTGGTTGCCAGGTGGAATAAGGTGGCCAAGGTGTTGGGTGTAATTGTTCCTGAGGGGTTTTCCATCAGTTGCACAAGCATCTAAGAAGCATCTTTGTTTCAAGGAACTCCAGGAAATTATGTGAGTGAAGTGATATGCAATGTAACAATGGTGAAAGAAAGGGCAAATCCTACTTGTTCTTTCAGATATATTGCTTCTGCTGTGAAGAAAAGAATGATGAAACCTGCTTTCTTTTACTCTTAGCTCACTTGCTCCATCCATAGATTTTCATTCAGTGGTTGTGTTCAGGATAGTACACTCCCTACTACAAAAGGCTGGTGAGTTCAGAATCTTAACAGCAGTGGTGAAATCCAATTTTTTTTTACTTCCGGTTCTGTGGGGGTGGCTTGGTGGGCTTGGTGTTGCTTGGTGGGCATGGCAGGGGAAGGATACTGCAAAATCTCCATTCCCATCCAACTCCAGGGGAAGGATACTGCAAAATCCCCATTCCCTCCCCACTCCTGGGGGAAGTATATTGCAAAATCTCTATTCCCACCCCACTTTGGGGCCAGCCAGAGGTGGTCTTTGCCTGTTCTCCGAACTGCTCAAAATTTCCACTACCGGTTCTTCAGAACCTGTCAGAACCTGCTGGATGTCACCGCTGCTTAACAGGCTGTTTTGTTGGTCTGCTACATTCTACACTGATAAAATCATAGATATGTATATGGAAAGACAGAGAATAAAGAAGATAAGCAATATGAGGAAAGTTCAAAATTCTTTGATCAAAATTCTTTTCTCTAAGAATTGGATAGACTACAACACAATGCTCTGTTTCTATCATATCCAGTGTGTGCATCCATGTAAAACCAAGATACTGAGAAAATGGTTTTAGTCTACTTTCTGGAAGGATCATTTTTAAAATACAGTCCTAACATACAAATTGAGAATGATATTCCCAGAGGTCATCTTCTACATCTACAAGAAGGGAATTATATACTTCTCAAAGTTGGTTTTGATTGTAACAGTTTATAAGCCTTGCAAATTAAAGTCTCTATACCTGACATAAAAAAAATCTAATAATTGCTTTTATTGGTTCCATAAACCTGACTCAGACTAGTAAATATGAAAAGCATGTATGTTTAAATCATAAGTGATCTCAGTCCCTTTTATACACATTACTAGCTGCTAATTAGCAAGGAGCTGTGGTGGTGCAGTGGTTAGAATGCAGTATTGCAGGCTAACTCTGCTCACTGCCAGGAGTTCAATCCTCACCAGTTCAAGGTTGACTCAGCCTTCCATCCTTCTAAGGTTGGTAAAACGAGGAGCCAGATTGTTGGGGGCAATATGCTGACTCTGTAAACCACTTAGAAAGTGTTGTACAATACTATGACGCAGTATATAAGTCTAAGTGCTATTGCCATTGTGGCTTTGTTTTCCTGAGCTAATATTTCTGATGGTTGTTTTTTTCTCTCTTTTTCTTACTGTACTCTTTATAGGTTAAACCAAAGTTTGCGGCACAATGCACTGGGCTTCTGTTTTGATCGTAGTTGGCTTCTGTGGAATATCCTTGAGCCAATATGATGATCAGTATGAGGACATATTCTGGTTACAGCAATATTTACGCAGCCAATCTTCCTACAGCTATTCACCATATTATGAAGATGAGATTCCCCCATATTCTTCTTACTCTTCTGAACCAGTTGGATCCTATGTCGGAGAGCCTGTCCCTGAACCACCTGTTTCTAGGGAGTGCCCCCAAGAATGTGAATGTCCCCCTCATTTCTCTTCCGCCTTGTATTGTGATACTCGCAATCTTAAGTATCTTCCATTTGTGCCTTCTCGGATGAAATATGCCTACTTCCAGAATAACCAAATTGTGGCGATCCAAGAGGGAGCTTTTGACAATGCAACCAACCTCGAGTGGTTAGCACTGCATGGCAATCAAATAACCAGTGAGAAATTAGGCAAGAGGGTCTTTGCCAAGCTCAAGAATCTAGAAAGGCTGTACCTTGACCATAACAACCTGACCAAAATGCCTCACCCCTTGCCGCAATCACTGAGAGAGATTCACCTGGCTTATAATCAGATCTCCAAGATCCCATCCAATGCCCTTGAAGGCTTAGACAACCTCACTGCCTTGTATCTCAGCCACAACCATATCCAAGAAATGGGATCAAATCTCAAGTGGTTAAACTCTCTGATCCTTGCAGATTTGAGCTACAACCAGCTCACCAAAGTCCCTGGTGGGCTTCCAAGGTCCTTAGAACAACTCTATTTGGAGCACAATCACATAAATGCAGTTCCTGATGATTTCTTCAAGGTCTCCCCTAAATTGCTGTATGTACGAATGTCTCACAACAGCCTGACAAATGAAGGCCTCTCACCAAATGCTTTCAATACAAGCAGCATTCTGGAACTTGACCTCTCTTATAACCAGCTTCAGAAGATCCCACGAGTCAGTACAAGCCTTGAAAATCTTTATCTTCAAGGGAACAAAATAAATGGTGAGCTTTCATGTTCTGAACAGTGAGCTATTATGGGGTGGCATTGAAGCAGGATAGCCTGGGTGGATAAGCTGTTTTGAAATGACAACAACTAGGTAAAAGGATATCAGCTGCTTTCTTGGATGCAATGCTCAAAAATCACTGCACAATTATCCCATCTCTGCCTCCTTAATGGCTTTTCCTTGATAAAATGAAAGATGGAAGAAGTACTAGGAAAACATGGGAGATTTACAAATGAAAGAGAGGCTGGAGGTTACTAGAGAGAGGTGCAGTCTCATTTTGACATGAGATAAGGCTTACTATCTGAGCCATTGAAATATGTCTCAGTTGTTCCTTGTTAAGGCAATGAATTGAGAAGGAAGGTTACTCCCAAACTTCCAGCTGGGAGAAAGTGGTGCCTGAAGCCTGATGCTTTGTTCCTGAGAACTCACAGGATTCTCACAAAGCAGCCTGAAGAGGAGAGAGAGAGAGAGAGAGAGAGAGAGAGAGAGAGACTGAGGTTGGCTGCTGGTTGTGAACGCAGAGGGGGCATCCAGCAAAGCTGCTGGAAGCCCTTGAAAACTGATAATCAATTTGGCTTTCTCCTCTACTGGAAGTTTTTCTTTCCTATATGATAAAGAGGAAGAAAAGGGGGCAGTTCTCTCATACTTAAGTCAAAAAGCACATAAAACAACCTGGAACAGTTTGGGGGGTGTTTTAAAACAGATTCATAAGGATAAACTTCTCACTCACACAACTGCCCTTTCTCTCTTTTTCCTTGGGGAGGGGGAAATGTTTTCTCTTCGATTAGTTCCTGTTTTGGTCAAAGCACAAAATGACAGTACAGGAAATTGAAACCAGAAAGCAACGGGTCAGTTCCTCTCTTGGTTTTTCAGTTTAGGGAATATTCTATGTTCTCCAAAGTCCACAACAGATGGTTTTCAACTTGCAACCATTCATTTAGTGATTATTCACTGCACTGATGATGTTATCTAGCTTAGTAATGGAATGTCTGCAAGAAAACAAAGTTCAGAGATTCATGTGTTTGGTTACTGGCGTGTATTTACAAAGGTTGCAGACTTTTTGCGGCAGTCATTAAGTGAACATAGCAATAGCAATAGCACTTAGACTTATATACCATTTCCTTGTGCTTTACAGCCCTCTCCAACTGATTTATAGAGTCAGCACATTGTCTCCAGCAATCTGGGTCTTCATTTTACTGACATTGGAAGGATGAAAGACTGAGTTAATCTTGAGCTGATCAGGATCAAAGTCCTGGCAGTGAGCAGTGAGTTCACCTGCAATACTGCATTCTAAACACTGCACCACCATGACTCTCTTGCTTTGCTTAACAAGCACCGAAGCAAATGCCGAAGTCATTAAGTGAGCTAACACCATTGTAAAACGTAGTCACATGACAGCAAGATACTGCAAATGGTCATAAATGAGGCCACAGTGCTGAGTGCCCAAAGTTCAGTCACATGATTGCAAAGGTAGCCTGACCATTAGAACTTCAAATCCAAGTCATCCATTTCCTTTTTTTGGGTCAGTCATAACTTCTAAGGGTCGCTAAGTGACCGATTGTAAGTCAAGGACTGCCTGTATATTTAAATAGGTCCTTCATGAGAAAGAGAATGGCTAAGAACAAAGGAATCAAAGGATGGCAGACTTGCTGTGGGCAAGAGGAGCTGTTCTCCATCAGCCAATACCGCTGACACAGGAAAAGGTCATTCCTTTAATCACGGTCATCAGAAATTGAAGCACAACTAGAAAGGGGGATGTGGGGGCAGAGTTTCAAAATAATACAGACTTTGTAGTTCCTGATACTACTCTAAGGCATTTGAAGGCAATGCTCATTTTCTTCAGCCATTTGAAAGCCACTACATAAAGCCACTGGTCTGCAACATGCCAGAAATTGGTCCACAGAAACAAGCAAAGCCCAATCCGCGGGATGTAGGCAGCACATGAAACCACGCCCCCTCCAGTCCATGGAAAAACATCTCTCAATGGAACCGATCCCTGCTGCCCAAAAGGTTGGGGGGAGTGCTGTGTTACTATGTAGAAGGCAAGAAATCAGAGCCCTCATTTGTAGCTTAATTTTCTCTCAATATTTTCCATCTAGATACATTTCTAAGATCAAATTGACAGTTGATATCCAATGGCAGTTTTGCCTTAAGAAGAACTATAGTTTGACTTTTTAGCATTTAGCATTTTATGACATAATTCCAGTCATCATGGATACCAGTCAGTAACATATTCGTATTTTAAAAAGAAATTAGTGTAGGTAAAGAAGTTTTTTTAAAACATTGCTTAGTAGCTAAAAAGGACTGCATTCTCTTACGATAGGTGAATTAAGCAATTCAAAAATGACAGCATAAGTAGAAGCAAGCAGATAAGAAAGGGAACTAAAAATTATTTCCTAATCTTAAAATGATTAATGTACAATGTAAAGTCCATCCATTTTTTTTACTGATCAATGGTGGCAAATATTAGAAAGATCATGTTAATAACACATTGGTTATCTTTCTGACATAATTTTGAGTGTTCGTATATGTTGGTTTAACAGGAACCTCCAGGAATGCAAATGAGATTTACACCAGATTATGAATGTGTTAAGATTGCGACTTTAAGCATTGGTTTTATATCTACTTGCCTGGGAGTAATCCTTACTAAATTCAAATGGGGCTTTAAATATGCATGTACAGAGCTCTCTTCCCTATTTTTTTAATATTTTAACTGCATTGAAATTCTGATTGGAATAATGTTTTATAGGCTTGATAAAAGGGATTTTTCTAGTATGTTTGGCTCTGTACAAATGAGATACCTACAGCAAGTGAAAAACAATAATTTTGAGTTGGAGAAAATATTTAGTTAAGTTGCATTCCAAGCTTAGTGACAAATCCACCATAGGCTTTGGGTCTCTTACACTTCTTGAAGAAGAGACAGCAGTCTGGCTTTTTAAAATTATTTCTTTATCTCTAACTAAGGCTAACATAAAGTTGTTTACTACTTTGCCTTATAAAGGCATGTCAAGCATAGCTTCCTTTACTTGACCTCTGACTCCTGAGAGTTCATCTTCTTTTTTCCACTGCCCAGATCATCTGGACACAGGGAACCATTGCTGTTCCCCTGTTGCTAATTTTAAGTTCTATCCCAGTGATTCCAGTACAACCAAAATAGTTACCCCCAATCCTACCCTCCTGCAAAGTAGCTCTTTGCATTGGATTGCTGGGTGGGAGGGGTGTTAATGAGAGAGAGGAGTTAAAGTCTTCCCTGCTATGAACCATCTCTGCTCAGTTTGTGTATACATGTTTGAATGCTTGGGGGAGGTGGGGGGAGAAAGAAGAGAAATCAAGGGAGAGAAAATAAAAAAGTATATTAACAGATTTAGCGTGAGAATGGAAGTGTGTAAAAATGTGCATATCTGTGAATATGAGATCTGAGTGCACAAGGCCATATGGTTTACACATAGTGTATGAGAGTTAATCCTGGCTCTGTCCATTCGAATGCAGCCCAATCACACCACCTCATTACCCACTCCTGGTATATTGCTAGGAGGATAAGCCAAAATAAGCTTATTCACACAGAAGGTGAGAAAATCTGAAGCTTGAGTTTGCCAAGTCCCGTTTCATCTAAACAAAGGAGATTGTGGCATATTCTTAGTGTAATCAGTTGATAAAGCAAGACTTCAAACTAATTATGGACTGTAGAAATCAGCTTAAATAGGAAATGTGGTTTGTAACAAACTGTATTCAAAAGCATTTCTATCCCTCAGGAAGGACAAAAGCCTGAAGCCAATATAAGAATATTCTCCTAACATGCAATCATATTTTACAATTACAGATATCCTAGCAGAAATCATACCACACTGCAATTTTTGCTGGTTTTAGAAAATCACCTTTTAGAGATAGTTATTAGCTAAATGATAAGGTGATGACATAATTCAGATTCTTCTTCTAAAGACTATAACTTCTAACCAGTGGAACATCTATTCACAATTTATGAGATCCTTCGCAGGTAAATTGAAGATGGGGGACATTTTACATCAGAGGTCTGTCTGGACCAGTCCCTGGCAAAGTTCCAAAATGTAGCACAAGAAGTTGATAAAATCTTTAATATATCATTAGAATTTACCAAGATCTCTCACTATATTCCCTCCCTCCCCCCTTTTTTAAAAAAATTGGGTGGGTTTGAGAGCTGAGTAGCTCCCAACCTCTGGCTAAGCTTTTCATTTCCAGAGCGGCATCAGCTCTAAAATAAAGTCCTTTTACCCCAAATCAGTTTGGAGTTATTCCCACATCTTCACTGATTATGAATTTCAGACAAATTAACTCTGCCCTCCTAATTTTTCTTGGTTCTCATCCGTTGCATTTATCTGTGTACGTATGTGTAATTTTTATTAAAGATTTTTTTTAAAAAAGAAGTTGGAAAACTAATACAACTAAGAAAAAATAAGAAAAAAATCAGAGAAAGCTAAAAGTGCAAGGAAGGAAAAGCTAATAGAAAAATAGAAAAGATACAAAAAGTAGCTTCAATTCACCTTGGAAATAGTAATAAGTACTATTATAAATTTGCCTCTTAGTCTCATATCTCTCTTCTTTATGTAGCCTGTCTAATCTTAAATACTGATGTCTTTTGATGTCTGTTTACGTCTTTTCTATAAAGCAAAATAGTTGATTTAGCCATCTTGGCAAGTTTTATCCTCTTTCCAACTATTCCTCCATTATCAGTAGTGCTGAATCTTTCCATCTTACAATAATCTTGCTGCAGTTGTACTATAGAAAATAAACTTTATGACTTTTTTCCCCAACTGTTTTCCATCAATCCCAAAAGAAAAACCTCTGGCCTTAGTTGTATATTAATCTTTAAAAACCTCTGAATCAGTGTGCCTGTTGCATTTAACAAGTTTACTCCTGCCAAGCCAAGGTCTAAAAAGGTATCATCAAGTAATGGAGAAAGTTTACAAAAGTGACACAAACTTTTCTTCAAATTGTCTGTTTGACAGACAATTAAATTGTTTCTCCCTCTTTATGGACTCCCTCATTTTTCAAGGAGTTCTGCTGTTAACCTTTGATGTATTTTTAAATTTTTTTCACAAACCAGTTGTTGTTTTTCTTCCCCAAAGTAAAAGAGGAAAACAGCAGAACAAGAAGACATAGGAGCAAAATTAGTGTTGCATATAGACCTGATAATTGCTAGGCTTTTAAGGTAAAGCTGACTTTTATCTCTCCTGCAGAATCTTTTTGTTGTTGTTCTTTTCACCTCTCAAATGAAAATGGTCCTTTTTCTTTCACCCGTTTTCATTTGAACTCACCTGCAGAGTTCAAACTGTAATTTCAGCTAAGGTGCTGAATTGAACATTTGAAGGCTAGAGACAACAAAAAAATAGTTATTGCAGAAGGATGAAGGCATTTTGAAACCAGCGTATACAGTGTTTGTCCTGCTGCAAATGCTGTAAAATACTATTTTAGATTCGGACAAACAGGCTTTGCTGGCAATTTGTTTCTAAAAATCAGCCAGAACTGTTTGGCCCAAGGCCTGTAATACTGCCAAAATACAGCAGTATTGTAGAAAGTCAGGTTCCAAAAGCTCTCAGCTATCTTTTAAAAAAAAGAATGGCTGCTTCCCATTTTAGACCTTTTCCCAACTCCTGTATATCATTGAGTGCAGCAAAAGCTTAACAGATGGCATGAGTTACTATTCTACTTTCTCTGGTGGTCCTGTAGCAACATGCAGAGTTCTGCACATACCCTGATGAGTTCTAAAATAACAGCAATTTGATAAAATAGAATGGAGGACTTGTTCCAGTGGTGTTTTTACGCACCCCATTACAGTTTACTATGGAAGAGGAAAAAATTACTCTACTTCAATATGTCATTATATAGTAAATTGAAGTTATGTTAGACCTCCTAATGTTCCCACTCCTGATGATTGCTGCTGCTCCTTACATTTTACCTTTTAAATATGTTCATAGTTCTAAATATTGCTGCTTTAAAATGCAGCTAATGGTTTTTCTTTTAGAAACTGTTCAGCCATCATGTAGTCAGTGCAGTTTGACTACCGAGTGACATTTAAAGGGCAAGTGAAGTTTCCAGGCCATGGTATTCTTCATTCAAACCATCATGAGGCCAAGTCTGGTTTGACTATTTGTAGAAACTGAAAGGCTAAAGATCTGTAAAGCATACGGGTAGTCCTTGACATACAACAGTTCATTTAATGACTGTTCAGAGTTACAACAGCACTGAACCAAGTGACTTATGATGATTTTTCACAGTTACAACTTTGCAGCATCCCCATGGTCAGGTGACCAAAATTCGGTCCACGGCAACTGGTTCATATTTATGACGGTTGCTGGTCATGTGATCATCTTTTATGACTTTCTGACTAGCAAAGTCAATGGGGAAGCCTGCTTCACTGAACAACGGGGTTACCAGCTTAACAACTGCAGTGATTCACTTAACAACTGTGGCAAGAAATGTCATAAAATGGGGCAAAACTCACTTAACAAATGTCTCACTTAGCAACAGAAATTTTGCTCAGTTGTAGTCGTAAATGGAGGACTACTTGTATTTCATTCTTCCTTATCATTACCATCAACAACATTTTTTTTTTACA
Source organism: Sibynophis collaris (assembly GCA_036250565.1). Lineage (NCBI taxonomy): Eukaryota > Metazoa > Chordata > Lepidosauria > Squamata > Sibynophiidae > Sibynophis > Sibynophis collaris. The sequence continues at coordinate 872 of JANHFK010003508.1, read as the reverse complement.
TAAGTCAGATTTGAATGCAAAAAGAGTGTAGTAGAATTAACCTACAGACTTGTTGATTTCTATACAACACTACGGGATTGGGGATTACAGAATAACATCAAAGTAGAGTTGGAAGGGACCTTGGCGATAATCTAGACGAAGCCCCTGCTCAAACAGAAGACCATATATCATTTCAGACAAATGGCTATTCAATCTCTTCTTAAAAACCTCCAGTGATGGAGCATCCACAATTTCTGAAGGCAAGCCATTCCACTAATTATTTGTTCTGTCAGGAAATTTCTTAGTTCTAGGTTGGATCTCTCTTTGATAAGTTTCCCCCCTTTGCTTCTTCAGATCCTTTGGAGAATAGATTGGCTCTCTCTCTCTCTTTGTGGCAGCTCCTTAGATATCGGAAGTCTGTTATCATGTCACCCCTAGTCCTTTTCTTCATCAGACTAGACAAACAGGTAGTCCTTGACTTACAACAGTTTGTTTAGTGACCTTGAAGTTGCAACGGCACTGAAAAAAGTGATTTATGACCATTTTTCACACTTATGACCATTGCAGCATCTCCATGGTCAACGTTATGCAAATTCAAACGCTTGGCAACGGACTCATGAGGGTTGTAATGTTTCTGTGACAAGCAAAGTCAATGGGGAAACCAGTTTCACTTAACAACCATGTTACTAACTTAACAACTGTACTGATTCACTTAATAACTGTGGCAAGAAAGGTCATAAAATGGGGCAAAACTCACCTCTAAACTACCTTGTTTAGCAACAGAAATATGGGGCTCAATTGTGGTCATAAGTTGAGGACTACTACCTATATCCAGTTCCTGCAATCCTGTGAATTCTAGTCCCACTTTAGGCATGAAGACGGGGAGGGGGAGG
>JANHFK010003507.1:22630-32820 GCA_036250565.1 Sibynophis collaris | reverse complement strand
GGAAGGAAGGAAGGAAGGAAGGAAGGAAGGAAGGAAGGAAAGAAGGAAGGTTGATCTAGAGTACAGGACAGAGGAGGTAAATTTAAATGTAAAAATTGCAAAATCACTAGGGTGAATGAAAAGGCTGGAACTGTTAGCTCCAATGAAGCTGATTATATATTTAGAACAAACAAATTCTTCCTGTGAATTTGTGGTCAACCATCTGGAAGCAAAAAAGACAGAATGATAACACTTTTATTCATATATTATTTTGTTCTTAACTGCCAACATCTTTCATGCCGGTGCAATGCTTTGTGCCTGACTTCTGTAGGAATTATGTTAATATACTAATTTTTGCAACCAAATTCAGGCACTACATTTCCCAACAACTGATCTGGATAAAATAAATTTATACTGCTCAGGGAGAGAGAATGAAAAAGGAGGTAACATATCTCTCTCCCTCCCCCCACCACCCCCACATCAGTAAGTCCTGGTGAAAAATACAAATTTTTTGTATGAATAGTCACAAAAACAAAGTTTCAAATAAGCACAGCTTTGTGATTCTTACAAGAAATGTGTTATGAAGGAGCAAGGACAAATGTACTCTTAAATCTACATAGGCCAAATACCCCACCAGCTTCCTTCTCCATAGCCCCAGCCTGGTCAAACCACTGTTGGAATTCAGCTCCAAGGTTAGTACAGTATAGTACTCATATATGTAAATAGAACCTGCAGCATTGCAGTATGGAATGCTTTTGCTAAGGATCCGTCCAATCAAGTTGCTACTGGGGGTACTGGGGAGAGAGAGGTCAGCTTGCAGTAGAACAGCGATTTTTATTCCTTGTTCTTAAAACTTCGAAGCTGATGGCAGTAACAATTTTTTTACTTTAAAACTTCTTTTGAAGAACTGAGGAGTGGAAATGATGAGAGTTTGGAGTGGAAATGAGAGTTTGGAGTACATCAACCAGATAGGAAAATTGAATAAAAGAAGTGAGGGATGGGTGGCTTTTGAGTTGATGAAGTGAGCCATAGCTCATGAAAACATATGCCTTTTCATAACATTTGTTAGTGGGAGAAGGTACTCCCAGTAAAAAAACTACTGTAAGTAGGAGATAGGTTGCTGTCCAAGGTAGCTGCAGTGGAAGCAATTCTTATTTCCTAAATTTATTTGTGGAGAAGGATGAAATACTGGAATGGAAGAGCTTTCCAAGACAGGAATGCTTGACAAGATAGAAGAATAGAATATAGAATAGAATTCTTTATTAGCCAAGTGTGATTGGACACACAAGGAATTTGTCTTTGGTGCATATGCTCTCAGTGTACATATATGAAAATATACATTCGTCAAGAATTATAAGGTACAACACTTAATTATAGTTATAGGGTACCAATAAGCAATCAAATCATATTAGGAAACAGTCAATATAAATCGTAAGGATACCAGCAACAAGGTAACAGTCATAAGTGGGAGGAGATGGGTGATAGGAACGATGAGAAGATTAATAGTAGTGCAGACTTAGTAAATACTTTGACAATGTTGAGGGAATTATTTGTTTAGCAGAGTGATGGCATTCCAGTAGCCCTCCTTGGAGGGACATGATAAGATGAATGATGACAATAAATGACAGATAAAAACACTGCTGTTCTTTTTAGCATTTGTGCTGTTTAGCTTCAGCATTGGTTTTGCACCGAGCTTGCTTACGTCTCACAAAATGAGGCTATTAGTGCATGTATAGTTAGTTTCCTTATTTAAATTCTCAGGTATTTCATTTACATTTTGTTAGCAGTGCATGTACGTATTTAGGAAAAGGTTTTGTTCCAGTGGCGGTGAACCTGAAGATTCTTTGGAAAATATGTGTAGAAGATAACTTATTAAAACATGGATTATATGAATTTAAAAAAAAACAAAACCTATGTCTTGTTTTTTGAGGTCAATTGCAAAAACAAATTCAGTTATATCTACTTATAAATCTCAAAGATAAATAGCAATAGGATTTAGACTTATATACTGCAATAATTGATATCTGCATCTATCAGTTGTTATTTGGCCAATATTCCAAGATTAAGCATCCATTTGCCCCCAAGGACTGTACACAGCCTTAGGCAATGTTTGTAGAGTCACACGATAACAATGAGTGCTATCTCTCCAAAACACACATCTACACTGATGTGCCTAATTTTTCCAGCTGCTCCCTCTTAAGAAATACCACACAAATAAAAATGTATTCTTCTCTTCCTGTTTTGACTTGGGACTAGTGTTGCCATAATGTGATCTTTCATTCTGGCTTTCGTGTGATGCGTTAATCTACCAATTTGTGATGTAGCGTTACATGTGAACCAGCCAAATTTGTAATCTTTGAACTGAATTTGGACAATGTGCTTTGGAATACACATGAATGTGAACATAGCACCTTTCTGTGTCTCATTAAAGCAGCTACTTTGACAGGAAGCACTTATTTTTAATTGAATCTAAGGCTTTACACAGTCCTAGAACCAGCCCACTAAGAATTTCCAACAATCAAGTTATGTTATAGATGACTATATATGAAACCCAGTTCAATGCTTAAACATAACTTTTCCCATAGTCAAGTAAGCACACTTTTGTCATGCAAAACCCAAGTAAACACTGGATGGCCAAAAAACCCCAAAAACCCACTATTCAGAAAACTCTCTTTGTTGCAGTCTAGTTATTATCTGGATTTTAGCAGCCCAGATCTGGTTGCCGTAATTTAACAGAGGCCTTGATTGTTCCAAACTGGAATAGTCAAGAAAATTAGTTCCTCTTGCTCTTCCTTCTCTTTGATGGAATTGCTAAAGGAAGGCTCGGATTATACAAAGTTATCATAAAAATACCATTCAATATCTTTTCAATTGCCATAAAACAATGTGAAATCCTCTTCAATTATTCTTTATTCTGTCACATTTGCATTCCACACATCTTCTAATACGTAAAACATGGTATCTACAGTATTGTCCTGTTTTACACCAAATGAACTAGACTGGAAAAGAACACATGGATAACTATAATACATTTATGTATATTGTTGTACATGACTGTGTCTGAATTCGATGGCTCACTTTCTAAGGAATCACAGATCACATTTCAGTTTGGCAATATGTTTATTAAGAAGTATAAGGACTTCTGTTTAGATCTTCTATTAATTTGGGGACTGTTGTTGTGGAAATATGTCTACCACAGTTTCATTGAATCAAAATCTGCACACATCAGTTCTAATGGCTGCTCATGAGATTAGTATTTCTAGACAAATAAGATTGTTCCTCTACTGATGTAATTAATTCTGATGTGTCTGGACAATATTTCTTTTTTGTGCTATTTTAGTTCTTATATTTAATTGAAAATGTGTTATGTTTACAGAGCACTGGAGACAAGGACATGAGCTTTAAAGATGTTAAAGCGTTTTGAGCCACAAGATGGCAATATTGATTATATGTTCTTTTTATCTCTTCTTTTTTCACTGTAATCACTATTTCCCCTATTTTCCTGGTTTTCAAAAAGAAAAAAAAATCAATTTATAAGAATCATTTTCCAACTACTAGGGTCACTATGCAATTATGCAATTTTAGAAAAATGGTCAGGAACAAGTTGTAAAATCTTTCCCCTAATAGAGGTTTTCAAGCAAAGTCAGAACCTGAATTAAGAGCAAAGCATTCAGGAGCAAGTCATATCTTCAAATGATTTATACAGGATTAGAGCTGTTCATTTTAAGGACACTCTAATGGAGGAGAAAGTTATGTTAGACAGAGTTAATGCTTTAGGGTAGGGAGCAAGTATGTGCAAGTGAAAAAAATATTTATTTCAGAATAAAAATTATACTGATGCTTTCATGAAATTATTTTTTTAAAAATGAAGCTGAAGTACAATAATTGTGTTTGGCCCTTTTTAGTCTCTGGAATGCCTGCTTTTGGAGGCACATGCTTGGGGTAGTAACTTAATACAGAACAATGTCTGTAGAGACTTGCATTAAAGAGATTCACTGTAATCTACATGCATCCTTTCTCAGTAGTTCATCAGATGTTGTCCCTGATAAGGATTTCCCAATTTTGTTTTAGATAAGCCCTACAGCTCCATACAACACTTTCCTCTAACTTCTAATCCTAATTAATGAAAATGTAGCACAGTTTCTTGCCCTTTTGAGTTGGGGAATACTTAAAAGTTATAGCATAAATATTAACATTGGCTTAGCCTAGTTTACAAATGGTCCTTCAACTCCTTCCAAAACAGGACCACTTAGAAAATCTTGACCTTCTTGGCTCTTCATTTAGTGTGGCTTTAGTTTTGACAGTCCCCAAAACTTGAAGTATATTCCTGCATCATCAGAAAGTTGCCCATCGCGACTTTAGACAAAAATTCCATGGTAGTTCTAGTGTCTTAGAGCAAGGGTACTAATATAGTAGTACGTGGTTACAGGAAGTGGCAAGAGCCTGTATATTTAAAGACTCAGAAGGTTATATGAATGAAGGATACTTAGGAATATTTAGATTTATAATATTAAAATAATACTAGACAACCCTGTGACCGATTGGATCATCCTTTGAATGACAAGAAGTTCAGGCTGATGAGATTGGAATAAACATTACATTTTCCTGAATGGTATTGATATTACTTTGCTTTGAAAATTAAAGAAGAAAAATCAATTTTCAAAAAAAAAACAACCCCCTCCAAACTTTCAGAAAAGAAAGATACCTAGCAAGAGAAATACAAGTCTTTGCGGTCACATGATTGTGATTTCCTACTTCCTGCTGGCTTCCTGCCAAATTTGCTTGTAGAAAACTGGCAAAGAGCATTGGAAATCATGGTCACATAAGTGTGTGGGGTGCTTCCGTAGTTGCAACTTTAGGAATAAAACTTGTCTGAACATATTGGAAATTTCAATCCACTAGAGCCATGATGGCGAATCTATGGCATGCATGCCACAGGTGGCACGCGGAGCCATATCGGTGGGCAAGTGAGCATTGCCCCAGCTCAGCTGCAATGTGCATGCACACACTGGCCAGCTGATTTTGGGGCATTCCGGTCCCACCGGAAGTCAGCAAACGGGCGATTTCTGGCCTCCAGGAGCCTCCAGGGAGTGGGGAAGGTGGTTTTCACCCTCCCCAGGCTCCTAGGAAGACTCTGGAGCCTGGGGAGAGCGAAAAATGGGCCTACTGGGCCCACCATGCGATCACTTGCCAAAATGGGGGGAGCATGGGGACTTGCATGCACATGTGCTGGGCGCATTCAATTATGAGTGTGGGCATGTGCCCACACAACACACACCACCCCGTGCTACCCCCACTTTTGGCACATGATGGCAAAAAGGTTAGCCGTCACTACACTAGAGTAATGGATCCCAGACTTTTTTTACATATTTGTTAAGGTAGATTATTTTAGGTCCCTTGATTCAAAAATTGTTGCAGTATAAGGTATCATTTTGACTAACATGAGGGCACAAACAGACAAACAGATGAACACAATGAGAATTTTAGCAGTATAAAAGGTAAAGGTTCTTCCGCATATGTGTGCTAGTCTGTTTCTAAGCCGAAAAGCCAGCACTGTCCAAAGACGTCTCCGTGGTCATGTGGCCAGCATGACTAAACACCGAAGGTGCACAGAGCATTGTTACCTTCCCACCAAAGAGGTCCCTATTTTTCTATTTGCATTTTTTACTTGCTTTTGAACTGCTAGGTTGGCAGAAGCCAGGACAAGTAACGGGAGCTCACTCCATTACGCGGCGCTAGGGATGTGAACTGCCAAACTGCCAACCTTCTGATCGGCAAGCTCAGCGTCTTAGCCACTGAGCCACCGCGTCCCTACTTTAGCAGTATATAGGTTACTTATTTGTGAATTTAAAACATTTATATAGTTGTATTACTTAAAGAAAGGGGAAATTAAGGCTCCTTTTTATTATAAGAAAAACCAGGACTTTTATGATATCCTGGAAAGTACAGTTTTATATTCCGACATTGTGGATCCTGTTCTAGTTCAAAGCAAGAAGTAAAAACAAAAATCTTCTTCGTACAAATTTGACTCCTAGGGATTTCATGCAATTTGGTGCCTAAGGAAGAATTAAAAGTCACAGTCACCTGGTTTGCAGCCTGGTGCCTTTAACAACTACGCAAAACTGGCTGTATTGCATATAAGCATGCAGACATCTACTCCCAGACAATAGCGTTTTCTTCAATTCTCAATTAATATAGCAATCCCTTAGTTTATAAATAACTGTTTTAAGAAGAGGTAGAGGAAGGAAGGCATAAATGAAGGAATCAATACACATTTGGTTTACAGTGCTAGGCACAAAATAGGTTCCATAATGATAGGTTTGATCTATTCTAAGCGTTATTTTCTCAAATTGCTAGAAATCCTGATATCAACTGTATTGCATTCAATGGCCATGTTGACTTCTTCAGCATCTGGGAGCTTTTAAGATGAAAGTTAAGATGAAATTCTCCAAGTCTTCAAAATGCCAACCCTGGAGAGAAAATACTAGTTTCTAGCATGAAAATCTCTTCATTTTAGATCTGCTCACTGTTTTCTCTCCTTATTTCAGAAACAAGCTTCCTCCTCCACTGCCTCCTCCTCTTCCTCTTCTTCTTCCTCTTCTTCTTCTTCCTCCTTTGGCATATTGTCTAGTTTTAAATCTCAGTGTATTCTGGGCTGCTTATTCTCAGTTTAAATGTACTAAAACTATTCTTTTTGTCAGTCTTATTCCTATTCATTTTTTTTTCTATGACGTATATTCCTACTCATATGGTCTTGGATTTAAAACTACTGCATTCTACCCCACATTCATTGTTTAGTTATCTACTACTGTAGTCATTTATCCAAGACGCTCACAGCAAATGTGGTAAAATTACTGTAAAACTAATGAATAAAAATATTGGTTGATAAGCAAGCTCCCTATATCTTAAAGGAGTTTCTAGGATTGCTTCTACCAGTTTGCCATGTCAGCCTGGCTAGGAGAACTGCAGTCATGATGGCAGAATCCATGGGCCAGCTGGCAACGCTAGACAATATTTTCATTTTTACTCTTTCCAAACCATCAAATTCTTTCATTCTTGCAAAACAAAGTGGGAATCACCTAGTGTCCTACTTTCCATCTCTATTCTGTCATTCCTATGTACAAAAAAAAGAGTTAAAGATGGAGTGACCAAAAGTCACCTCCATTAGGACAGTCCAGGCAAGTGAAATCATTGATATTAAATCCCCTGCTCTTTTCATCTCTTGCCTCGTGTTTCTCCCCCTACCTGCTTCCTGTCCCATTTTTGCCAGTTAAATGTTTTTGCTGTCAGCTGAAGTTTAATAAATAAATATCAAGCTACTGTTATTGTTGTTGCCGATAGCAAAAAATTGAACGAAGTGATACATGTGCTTGCTCTAATGTGAATTTTGGAATTGACTAGGGAGCAAACAAACTGGCAATTACTTGCAGTAATTTTCCAACAGAAAGGAGTTGTGAAAACAGGATTGGAACTCTGTCTGTTTTACCATTAGCAAATAGGACAAATGAAATATGTGGGGGAAACCAGTCTGAGTTCAAAAGAAGATAAATCCAATTAGAGTTGCAAACAAAATTTTCACCATGAATTGTGGTGGGACAGTTCCTTGGATTGTGGCTTGGAACGCTGTTGCCTTTCTTCCCTTCTGGTCACATGACCCAAAGTAGAGAAAAAGGCTACACAAACACTGAATGACAAACAAATCACTTCCTAACACAGAAGAAAACACATATACCTCTCTGTTGGAGATGACAATGACAACTATACATTTGTATACAAGAACATAAAAAGTACATCATGCCAAATTTATAATGCTCTTTGGCAGCCAACATGTTTTCTTATTTTGTAAATAGTTGTACAAACCCCAACAGGAAGACGAATAAACAATATGAAATTATCTATTGTCTCTCTACTTGTGCTGAATGAATGAATTTTAATTTGCCCCTTAAGAGTCAGGCTAGCCAAATAATAACAATGAAAAATGCATGATAACAGAAATTTCAGAGTGGCAATTTCACAGACAAGCCTATTTTCTGCATCAGCAGCAAATTAATTGAAATGTCTTTCTCTTTCCTTAAGTAAGTCTTTTTAGGTATTGTAACCAGTGGTTCTGAAATGTGTTAGCAGAGGAAGGATTAGTGATGGATTGGTTTCTATTCAGGATAGGATTTTTGGTTGTTGGGGTTTTTTTATTTTGCTTTTTTTTTTTTTGCAAGGAGATTCGCAGAAAAGTTGGGCATCTTTTTTCCTGTGAGCCATCAGCTACCGGAGTTCAGAGTTTATAGAACCTGTATCATAAATGGAAACAGCCTCAGGAGGAGAGCAGTTCCCTCTATGTAATGTCTAAATTCAAGGAAGTGTCATGACCCAAGAAATGACAATTGACTAGGGGCAAAATAAAACTCTTAGAGCTTTATTACACTGTTTAGCTGTTTAAGTGAAATTTTATAAGTACTCTTAGGGGGAGGGGAAATAAAAGAGAAGACATCATTTAAAATGGTCCTGATTGAGAAATGAGATATATTTGAAACATGAACATTTACATGTATATACTGTATGTGATGTTAATTACCCTGTTTGCTTTTGTCCTCAGATATCTCTCACAAAATTCCTGATCTCTCACTTCGATTTGCTACTAGCAACAGAGAAGTTTTAGTTGAGGAAATAGAGGTTTGGCTTGAATGAATTTAAATTCTTCAATTAATTGCATCTTAGGCTGTTGAAGGGACATGCTGTTAGTGACCAAAATTTCATGAATAAACTTTGAGAAATCCCGGTGAAGTGCCAGTTTATTAAAAGAAAGCAAATACTATGCATATTTTCAATGGGGGAAAGGAAAAAAGGAAAAATATAGAGCAGACCATAAAATTATGAACCATTTAATAGAAAACAATAGGGTAATTATAAAAAGGAATAGATTTGTCCATTTAACTTTATCAGATAACGTCTTAAGGAGATTATTACACCAAAAATGCTTATTAGTTGCTTCCTTATTAAATTACAGTGAGAGGTTATAAGTTAAATTAAAGTAGGAAATTACTAAGTTTAGTTCTGGAATCTTCAATGTATTATATTAGTAATTTGGATGAAAAGATGGAAGAAATGCTTATCAAATATGCTGGTGGACAAAACTGGGATGGCAGCTAATAAAATTCAATCTGATCTTGAGAGATTAGAAAAAAAGGAATGAAAACGGAAGAAGGAAATTAAATCAAAACAAATTCTAAGTGTTTTAGGTAGGAACCGAAATTAAATTTGCAGTATAAAACATGGGATAACCAGCTTTATGAAATAACTTGTGCAAAAGAACTTTACATAAAATGTTATGTCTTTACTGCCCATCAGATGAAAGGCCAAAACTCAGTAACATCTATTAATGTAACCTAAACAGTAAGGTCAGATGAAAAGCTCCCGGATAAAAGCAAAATGGAATTGCACAAATTAAATAAAACTTTAGATTTGTATATTCTCATTACTGAGGCACATGCACAGGACACTGAGAGGGCTAGTTCATAAGTTTAAAAAGAAAATTTAAGTAACTTCTGTTATAGAATTTAAGTAAATCCTGTTTCTAAATCATTGGACAATTAAAATAAAACAAAACAAAAATTCCATTCCACAGGAAAACTCTTTTAAGAAGGAATTCATTGTTCAAGGCATAAGATCACAAATTGCAATAGGTTATCATGTGATTGCTTTGTTTTTGGTTTAATGTACTAGGTGACATCAGGCACTACAGACATTGAACCAAGATTTATGGCTGATCACTGCTAAGAGCCTTTTATAGTGGTTGGCGAGTCTCCACAGGAGCCAAGAAGACTAGCAAGAGATTTATAGGTGAATAGAATAGACTCTAATTTTTGAAATAGATGATAAGAAAAGTAGAGAAAATGAATTGACTTTAAGCTCCTCAAATGTCTCATTCTTTGCCATTATAGCAATAAACTACATCAGTTAAGTGTTTAACCTGGCCTTTCATATGTGTAATCTGTACATCTGAAATTCTCTTTCAAATCTTAATTGGAGAGTGGTAGAAGGGCCTTTGTTTCCACAAATTCCCTCTTGCAAGGTCCATGTTTGCTTAGCTTTCTTCTATGTGGCTCAGAAAGAAAACAAGATACAAATAAACAGAGGGAGAGAATCAAGATCACATGAAGTGATAATACCCTTTTATAATGCCTTGGTAAGGCCACACTTGGAATATTGCATTCAGT
>JANHFK010003506.1:42105-58609 GCA_036250565.1 Sibynophis collaris | reverse complement strand
AGGTTCACCATCACAGCCCCAATACCATTACAGAGAAGTGTCTGACAAGTCTCTTCTTAAAAACTGGCCGGTGATGAAGCACCCATAACTTCTAAAGGAAAGCTGTTCCACTAGTTAATTGTTCTCCCTATCAGGAAAATTTTCCTAGGTTGCTTCTCTCCTTGATTAGTTTCCATCCATTGTTTCTTGTCCTGCTCTCTAGCATTTTGGAAAATAGGTTAATCCCTTCTTCTTTGTGGCACTATCATGTCACCCCTAGTCCTTTTTTCCCCCTAGACTAGCCATGCCAAAATCGTGCAACCTTCTTCATATGCTTTAGTCTCCGGGCCCTTTAATCATCTTAGTTGCTCTTCTCTGCACTTCTTCCAAAGTCTCAACATCTTTTCTTGTGATGTGGTGACCAAAACTGGATGCAGTATTCCAGGTGAGGTCTTACTAAGGTTTCACATGATTTTGATTGTATGCCTCTGTTTATACAACCAAGGATTGTATTAGGTTTTTTGAATGCTGCCGTACATTGATGGCTCATATTTAAGTGATCGTCCATTAGGACTCCAAGGTCTGTTTCACAGTTACTGTATTTGAGCCTAATCTATACTTGTACCTTGGGTTTTTCCTGCCTAAATGTAAATCCTTGCTTTTCTCCACATTAAATTTTATTTTGCTGGATAGGGCCCATTGTCCAAGTCTGTCAAGATTCTTTTGGATCCTGAGCTTGTCTTCTGGAGTGTTAGCTATTCCTGCCTGCTTAGTGTCATCTACAAATTTGATGTGTTCCCCTTCTATTCCCTCATCTAAGTCATTTATGAAGATATTGAAGAGTACTGGGCCTAAGACAGAATCTTATGGTTTTAGGACTCTTAGTAAAAATCCAATATAATCTTTGATGTAGTCAACTTTATTATAAAAACAATAGAGGCCATATCAAACCACTACCACACCCTGTAGAAAGTGGTCCTTTGTGTTGTTTCTGGCCAAGACATCTCTTGTATAGTCTGCAGGGAAAGAGTGTACTTTGGAATACTCTGCAGAGATGTGGTGAAGATTTAGAAGAGTCGTAAAATAATTTCCAGGGCAGGAAGATTTGCTCACCACAATTACAAATATGTACCTTCTGCTCTTGAAAATAGCACAGGGTTATCACTCTTAAATTTATGCCAAGATCCTGGGAAGAGAAAAGCTGACACGACCACGGGATTTGGCAAGATAAAGCCTGCAGGCAGGTATTTAGAAGAGAAGTCTCATTAGCCAATTCCTCTCATAGTTCACACAATAACCACTGGTAGAAATACTACGAAGTTTCTTATGATCTTCTTTTGACTTCCTGCAGCTCATGGGTCTTCATACTCTTGTTCTCTTTCTCTTCTTACTCTTATTCTTGTTGCTTACTTTTGTTTTCTTTCTCAATTCTTTATTGCTTTTTCCAGGATTTATTAGGGAGAACAAACAGCACCCAACCAAATGTGTTAAATTTTGTGATGATTGCAAATGTCAACTTTGGTGGCCACCACCCTATTTCAAGGAACCGGTGACATTTTCTCAGTTCATTATTCACTTCTCACATCATGACCAGAAATGTTTCTGTGATCTGAGTTTCTTTAATAAGAGGCATCCAGAGTTTGAATTAAGGATGTGTTGCCAAATACCTATTTTACCCTGAATTGCTGTCTCAGGGATTTGTCTCTGGATTTGTAGTATTCCTATCTACTTGAAAAACAGAAATTCTAGCTATTGAATAAAGGAAAAAAGTTTTCATCTTATTGTCCTTCTGATAGTTCACAGAAATAAATCAGAGCCTATCTCCCCATTCCACCATCTAGCTGGCTTCTTTTAGCCATGCTAGCTGGGAATTCTGGCTGTTGCTTAACATATTTGAAGGAGAGCAGCTTAGCAAGAGTAGTTTTAATAAAACAATTGATTGCTTTTTTGTTCTTGCACATTTTCCTTCTGAGTCTTAGATTGCTTTTCAAAATTTTGATCAATTTATATTGATTATCCTTATTACTATATTTTAATGGAAGAAATGCTTTCAGCTTTCTGTAAAAACCCTTCTCTCTATCAAAAAGTTGAAACTAAATAGAGAAGACATGAACTCAGACTGTGCTCAATCCCGAACTTGAATAATTAGGCAACAGACAATCTCAGCCCAATCTCTTTTCAACAGATTTGTAGTTTGAGATCAGCCACAATTCAAATGTACACTCTTAAATGAGCAATAATCTGTTCCTCCAGTTGGAATCAACATAACCAAAATTTTCTTCCCAGGAAAAATGTATGTCTTTCCCCACTTTCATCAGATGAGGGTTGCTCAGAGCCAAAAATTTTGCTTTTCAGTGCTGGTCACCTGGAATAGACTTTTCCTAGATTAGGTCCTCTTTGGTATCCTTCTATAAGCTAGTTAAATGGGTTAGATGGTCCTGCTTTGTCCACCCAAATTCTCTTGATTCATAATATATAGAGTACAACAAAACAGGAACAAATTAGAATGTATTTTTGAAATATGCTGCAATTATCACTTTAGTTCAGCTTTTGAATTAACAGATCATAATAATACATTTACTAGTATGAAATACATTCTTTTAAAAATGTATCAAAAGAGTAACTTGTCTACCCAAGCATTTAAAACGTTTTCTATCACTTCCCTAATTTTCTTGAGACGTATACCTTCTTTCAAATCAGTAATTTAGGATTATTGAATTGAAAGACAAACATATAGCTTTAAAGTGAACAGCAACAATAAAAAATTCTTATCACAAGTATATTATGGCTACTACCATCAATATTGTATGTTTACATTTCAGAATGAGTTAATGATGGAATCATATCTAGTCCATTCAGATCTTTGTTTAATTTGTTTTCAAATTAAAAGTGGGTTTATGAATTGGTATTTAATTTGTTGTGCTATCGTTTTCTTACATTGTCATGTGGCAGCTTATCCACTGTTGGCAGCAATCTACCATTGTTCTCACAATTACCAACCACAAGCTTGAAAAATACCTGAATTGGTGTGTGCAGATACTAAGGCTGCCTAATTGATTCCTGACTTCCCCAAGTTAGTGCTCTTCAGATGTGTTGGACTACAACTTCCATCATCCTCTGTCTACATATTATTTTAAAGAAGTGATCAACTGCCATGATCCATATGGATTAATCGTGATCTGAAAGAGTATTACTGTACAGTATTGCTTTGTGAAACCGCTTGGATGCGTTAGAAGTTTATCAGGCACTGCAACAGAATATTCTTCATAATAGTATGAGGAGCATCCTATTTTATGACTAAAAAGATGTGTTATGAAGTGTAGGTAAATGCATTATAATTGTATTGTGCATGTGTTCATACATACACATGTACAGGAGAAAAATGTTACAGCCCCAGATATAGGTTCCTTAGCATGAGTTAGGGGACCTTGAGAACTTATGCATGCCAAAGTTTCTTGCTCCACCAAGAATTGCTGGGAAAGAAACATCTGGAACTGACAGACGCAGGAAATGTCATCTTTTAGGTCATAGATAAGCTAATGTGAAAATTCAGGACCCATATCTGGAAGTGTCCTGTCATATCAAGGACAGGTAAAGAGGGGTGACTCATAATTACTTTTTTGGCAACAAAAGGCCTTGGAGCTACTTCATAGGAAAAGGTTAAAACAGGACATTTTGTTCACACTTAATGGAGAAAAAATACTTTTCTATTGTTTCTGACTTTTTAAAATCCCTTGCTCTATAGCCAGGGGTATCAAACTTGATTTCATTGAGGGCCACATCAGGGATGTGTTTGACCTCAGGGGGCAGGAGTGGGTGTGGCCAGGGTGGCCATAGCCAACTCGATGTCACTTGTGTTGGGGACACCTGTGGCGACCCGAGCACTCTGCCAGCAAAAACGGGCTCCCAAGCTGCGTTTTCACTGACAAAGGTCGGTCCGGTCCCTCGCTGTTTCCAGGGTGGCCCCATAGGCCACATCTAAGGCCTTGAGTTTGACATCCCTGCTCTATAGCATCACAAAGGCATATGAAGTTACTTTATATGTTTTGTAGCTCTTTTTTTTAAAAAATCATTTAAATTCCACTAATTTAATATCACAAATCATGATGGCCAACAATTTTAAATAAAATTTTTAACTATATTTGAATTTACAGTATTGAATGGTTCAATCAATCAGATTTTTATTACAGTTATAGACCAGCATAATTGTTGAATGGCTGAACAACAGGCATCTCGGTGACATGCTGAAGAATGATAAAGAAAGTTCAGATAAGATCCATCAGTCCTTTCACTCTGCTTGAATTATTATTTCCAGAGCAATCCAAAGAACTGAGTAATGGTTCAGTAACAAACAATTATCAACTCTTCTTAAATAAACTTCTACTGTTTTAATAAAAATACAAGATTTTTAAAAATCAAAATTTGTATTGGAGAGCTGAGCAGTTAGCAATATTAACCCCAATCTATACAAACAAATTGAGAGGATATAAGGGGTGAAGTATGGTGAAGTGAAAATTGTTGGCTTTACCAAGTAGCAGCCAAGTAGCTCTTGTGCAAAATAGTGTATTTTCAAAAGATTTCAAAAAAACATTTCCAACTGGAAGAATGAATTTTATAATAATTGGGCCAGTGCAGTAAAAGCAAACACAAAGTCTAGCATAGTGGAACAGCAGTAACAAAACCCAAAGTTCACAGTCACATTAATAATAATTATCTCTATAAAATTTCACCCATCCAGAATGTGGCAAGGGTTAACAAAAGGTTGAATTCATTGCTGGGCATCATTAAAAGTGAGACTGAAAATAAAATTGTCAATACTTTAATGCCTATGCATACTGTAAATCTATGTTATCATATACATAATATATGCTATCTTCTATGCTGCACTTCAAAAACAATATTTTACAGTCAGAAAAGGCAAAAAATATGTAGAGAGTGGCTCCTTTATGAAAAAGGACTGCAACTTTGTGAGATTTTTTTTTAAATTTGGAAATAATGTGGATTATAGGTGGCATGAATATTGAAAAATAAGGTATGGCATAAATATTGAAAATAAAAACAGATTCTTCTCACACAAAATTATAACTCCAGGTCATCACCTCAAGCTAAATCCAAGGAAATGTATGCTCAAAATATATGAAAAGTATTTTTTTTTACATAGCACATTAAGCTCTTGGGTTGGACAGCACCAAATGAAACCTAGAACCTATCTAGGATTCAGAAGAGATTGAAGGTCTGTAGGCTAGCAGCTGTAATAGCACACCTTCTAGTTACCATCAGACAACATTCTTATGCCATTGAAGCAAGTGTGAAAAAGGAACTCTCTTCAAATCTCCTGGATCAAAACCAAGAGATTTAGTATCAATGGGTGGTACGTGCAGGGAGGTCTTCAAAGGGATCAGCATGATAGCAGATTTCTGTAGTTGAGCCTTCAGGAATTTTAGGAGAACACATGGATTTAATTTCATTCCATTTTACATTTTTCTCTAAATCTGTGCAAAGCTTTGATTGAGTGCCTTCCTTTAATGAAGTCTCTTCATACAAAACATGCTTCAGTGCTACTTTGGGAAGCAATGACCACACACACTGTGCTTTTTAAAACAAGGCAACTTTATTGCTTTGTTTAGCATCACTTTGAAGTCTCATTCAACATTTCCAGGGATCTCAACCAACTCTTTCATCAGCTACTGGAAATATTAGAGGAAGTTTACAGTGCTTGGGAAATTCATATGCAGAAGCCTGTTCTGGGCATAAGGTTGTAAATCCAAACAAGAACACTGTGGGGAAATAAGATTCTTCCAAGTCCTGACCAAGATATCTACCAATCTAGATAAGACAGCATGCTATGCCATCAGTCATCTCTGAGCACAGAAGGGTGGTCTGTTGTGAAAAATGTTCTTATGTGAAATTTTAAATAAGTGAAATGTTCACTTGATGGCACAGGGTTTAAGGTCTCATGAAAATTTCTGTGTGTACAGTGGAAGAAAATTCTGATTGCACACTGAACTTCATGTAGTGGACCAAGCTACTCCAGCAATTTGGGGAAAAGTTAATTTTTTTGACTTTCCACATTTGTCTACACCTACCACAAGTAATAAATACATCAAGACATGTCACCATAGAAATAGCATATTTGAATAAAAGGGGCTTCTTGCCCAATCCACATTCTTTGCTCCAGTGACTAGTGGGAGTTAAAATACCAAACACTGACAATTATTGTGATAAATACTCTTGCTTTAACTACTCCGCAATGTATCACTCAACCTTCAAACTATATAAGCCTCCTTGTTCTGTAAGTTGTTCTGCTCATCATGCTATCTCAGTGACTCTATCACATTTTCAGGGAAGATCAGAAGCATTTATGGGGGCAGACCATGTCCTTAACCAAACCTATGGAAATCCAGAAGGATATCTCTTCTTTAGGTGGCTGTTATGGTGCTGGTACTGATGGAAAGGACCCTGCAGTGTCGCTAATTGGACAGTTGTTTCACATCATGCAATCAAATCCAGGGATTTAACTCTGAGTGAGATGATCTCTCCAAAACCAAGATGAACTGGGCCAACTGGGATAACCGCCAGTACACTCTCTGGTGTGGATCCACCACAAGTGGATCAAACTGTTAAAAGATATTTATCCTGCTGTATGTAATGAAGAGTAGGAAAAAAAAAGCTATGGTTCTTACCTACGTCTCCAGAATAACATAATCTGACATATGTATGGGAAATTTTTCTGTGATTTGTTGAATTTTGCCTCAGCTAAGAAGAGATCTGAGCTTTGGCAGCCATGTCTTTGCCATGTTTCTTTGAAAGGCTTTTGATGTGGACAAGTGTGGCTTAGGTTTTGCAAACCAATTTTTTTTTTAGAACATTCAAAAACATTCAAGCAGGTAGACAGAGGGCTCAATGGAAAACCCAGCAGTCAATGTCAAATGGTGCGTGGGTATCTACCTAATGCTTTCCTTTAGATTTAAGACACCTGGAATAATGCTATCACTATAGTATATCATGAAAACGTCTAATACGTGATTAATTGGTAATTACACTTATGCAAGACCTTGGGAAGTAGGGAGCTGTTGTGGCCTTGGGCCATAAAGATAAGATCCCTGGAAGAGTATAAATGGGGAGAGATTCCTTCAGGGCATTCCATTCAAATTTACAAAATACCAACAGACAGAATGAAAGTCCTGTGGATCTTTGCCTTCCTCGGAGCAGCACGTGAGTTTTAAAACAGATACTTGATTCTTCTACAGTCTCTGAAGTTGGCGGGTGCAGTGGGCACAGTCATCTTTTTCTCTCCTTCTTCCTCAGCAGGGGCATTAAATGAGTGGGTGCTTTAGGGCTCAAATATATAACTTTAAAGTATCCTCCCTTTTCCCATTACATCTTTTGAATCAAAGGTTTACTGTATTTCCAGGCAGTTCTGGTTATCTTTCTACCTAGACTTTATTAAGCAAAGGCTGATGGGTATCGTTTGGATTCAAGGATATTCTTGAACCATTATTCATTATTCATGTGTGTATAATTTTATGTATAACCACACGAATCAGTTGAATGTCTAAGTCAGACCGCCATTTTCTCCATGGGCAGTGCCTTTATTTATATACTTCTATTTTCTCTGAAACATTTAGAACCCTGCAATTTTCTAAGATGTGCTAAGCCCTAATGAATACATGTTTTGCTGTAAGAAGTGTAAAGAAACCTCCCTCAACATAAGAAAGTCTTTGTAAGACTCTTTCGGATTCAATTTAAGTGAAATTCCTTGTATGTCTGACTTGAAAGAGAGTCCTAAATTTCCTTTGTACTTGACTTAAAGCTAAATCTATTAACAGTAGAAACACATACACACACAAATGCCCCAAACCTTTCGGTTGAAATACAATGTTGATGTTGAAATACAAACCTATTTGAAGATGGCTTGATGCCTAGAACGATTCACTCTTATATCCAATTTTCTGTATGTACTTATATGCGCATATATGAGTATTCATCATTCATGTATATATAATTTTATGTATGAAACATATAGATTGCTGCAATCTCCCATAACTTGCAGATATGTTACACATATCTACATAAACCTGCACGCATCATATGAATCTGAGAAAGCAAAAACCACAGCTGATGATCACCTTTTGGGGAACTTATAAACATATATTAGGAATGCTGAAATAATTCATTCATTCGATAGTCCATTATAAAGTAATCTCCGTTGAGGCTAACATGCCTCAAATTACCAGGGAGTGGTGGTCTTCTATAAATAGCACCCATTGCTTCATGGTGTCAATAGGAACATATACTGAGGTTGACTTGCTACATAATAGTGTTGTATCTAATCATTTTGATGTTCCTGTTCTTATCAGTTGCTGCCCCCTTTGAGGATGATGACAAGATTGTTGGAGGATACACCTGCCAGAGAAATGCTATCCCTTATCAAGTTTCACTGAATGCTGGTTATCATTTCTGTGGTGGTTCCCTCATCAATGACCAATGGGTCGTTTCAGCTGCCCATTGTTACAAATCGTGAGTGAAGAGTATTTTTATGATGATCTTAAAGCAGTTTCTGTTAAAAGCAGATCTCTATACATGGAAGTTAAAAATGCACCAACAATAAATCAACGTCATATTCATTTAGTAAAGTCTTGCATGCTTGTGGTTCCACTTTTATTTATTCCTAGTCTGGTGTGTTTTATTATTAAAAATCAATCCCAAAGCTGAAAAAATATCAAGGTAAACTTACAGGACTAAAATTGTCTACTCTGATATATTTATTGTGATAGTGGTATGGAAATATCTTAAATAAATCAATTACACTTCATCAGAAAAACTTACATAGAGTGTAAATGTAATAATAATGATCTCTAAGGGTTCTTTACATCACTTGCTAAGCTGATGCATTATCTGAAAGTCACACGTTCCTTCAGAAGTAGCCTGTCACAGAACGGATTTAAGGGGCACATTTTTTTTTGCACCCGGATCCAATATGTGAAAGTAGAATCCTATTCAAGATCTCAAAGCTCAGGGAAATGATCCAAGGATGAAATGCAGCAAGCAGAAAATATTTTGATTAGAAGGCAAACAGTCTGTTTCTAACAATTACAGTATTACAGTTAAGGCTGAGCCAGAAGTTTTATAGTATCTGCCAAAAGTCAGGAATAGTCTTGTGCTATTTTGTTTTGCACCTTAAGAGGGCTTTGAAGCTTCAGTATGCATTATGTATACTTAGAGCATAAAACCTGAACCTAACCCTGAAAATGGAAGGTTCCTGCCTTATTTCTCTTGCGTTTTGTCTTCTGAGAAAACAATACTTTATGCTTAAGGGCAAAGTTTAACTTCCACCTCCATCACTAAATTGTTATTATATTGTTGTGAACCACCCAAAATTGCTGAGAGCCACTACAGCTTAGGTTCTTGTAAAAAACTTTATGCGATAAAGGCCAATACCAGTTAAAGAATTTTCTGCTGTGACTTCACATTATTGTGAATAGATAATAATAATTTACCATCTTCTTTCCAGCTTCTGTATTTTTACAATGGTTGGAGGCCTTGTATGCATATTCCATTAATTTGTTCAACAGTTATATATAATGTCTAAACAGCTTTAAAAAGATCACCTCACTTTTCTTTGACATTTGCATTTTCTTACATTGGGCTTTTTAAAATGTAAATTCCTTCACATGTACATTCTTTTAACATGTAATTATATTGGTTTGTATGCAAAATTCAATAATATTTTTTTTTCAGATGCTTTGGGGGAAAGCATAGAATTTGATAAAGCAAATGTCAGACTTTCTTGGTTTAATACCAGAATTTGCATTGTTGTGGAAATGGGTGAAGTAGACTCTCTAAATTCATATTCAACACTATACAGGCTAGAATTGTTTTAACCTCTGTCTTTGTGAAATTTACAATATTAATCATGAATACATGCAAAGTTCCCATTTTAGATCGGAGTCTCTACTAAAATTATGTCGGTTGATCTGATTGCTTGTTCTTTAGCATAAGGCAGTGATGGCGAACCTATGCCACAGGTGGCACTCGGAGCCATTTCGGTGGGCACACAAGCGTTGCTCCAGCTCAGCTGCAGTGCACATGCGCATGCCAGTTGGTTGATTTTTGGGCCTTCTGGGCCCACCAGAAGTTGGGAAACAGGCTGTTTCTGGCCCCTGGAAGGCCTCCGGGGGTGGGTGAAGAAGGCCATTTTTGCCCTCCCCAGGTTCCTAGAAAGCCTCTGGAGTCTGGGGAGGGTGAAAAACAGGCCTACTGGGCACACATTGCCATAGCATACCAAAAGCAGAAGGAGTGGGGGGGTGTCTCGTGCGCATGTGTGTGGGGCGTAGTGCATTGAATTATGGGTGTGGGCACCCTCGCGCGCAACGATCCCGCGCTCCCCCCGCTTTTGGCACCCGACAGCAAAAAGGTTAGCCATCACTGGCATAAGGAATTCAAAGCTTTTTTTCAGGTTGAGATCAGATGTTGCTTTGTACAACAAATATAATGCTGCAACGTTAACTTTCAGCCGCTTGGATGTGAGGCTTGGAGAGCACAATATTATGGAAGATGAAGTGAGCGAGCAGATTAAAAAACCCGCAAAAATAATTGTCCATCCAGACTACAACTCTTGGCTTTTGGATAATGATATCATGCTCATTAAGCTGGAATCACCTGTCACTATTGATTCAAGCGTCTCACCTATCCCCTTGAGTAACGGATGTCCAGCAATTGGTACTAATTGCTTGATCTCAGGATGGGGCAATACTCTCAGCAATGGTGGTGAGTATTAACAAGAATTGGTTAACGTAATCTGAGTCCCAGGTACACGACTGAAGAACTGTAATTGCTGCTACCTGCCTGTCAGCCTGACAACATAGGCCAGTCTAAGAAACCAATGCTATGTAGGTTAGCTTTTTCAAATGGCTCCCACCATTTATATTTCAAAAGGCCCTGAAATATTTGCTCAGGACTTTGATGGGGGATGATTGATGCTCCCTTTTCTTCCTTTTACTTGTTCTTTTCCAGATATGTTTCCCCTCTCATCTTTGGGTTTCTAGTATTGTTGCTTGTTTTTAATTTCTAAACTACCTAGAGCTGCTGGGAGTCAGGCGGCGTATAACTTTTAGCAACAAGGACAACATCACCCCATCCCAGGCCCTTTGCAAGGAATCAGTAGGTGGATTAAAATGTCAAAGCCATCCTAAACATCAGGCTGCCTGCATGACAAACCATAATAATAACAACACAATCTTGCAAACTGAATGTGCTTCCCCTTCCCTCATTTTATCCGCATGTGAATTATGAAAGGGCTTATATGAGACAGTTTTTCAAGTTATTTTCTTAGCCTCTGCTCAAGTCCCTCTTATCTGATTATTGCCTTGGTAGCAGCTTTGCCTCTTATCCTTCAAGGCCATTCCCTAAGCCCTCTGCATCACCAAATGCAAACACTTCCTAAATCTAGTAATGTGTTTCTCCCTGTTGAATTGTTAAATGCGTTAAGTATTCACAGGGACAGAGACATTCAGGGACATCTTGAATCTATTGTGAAATTCCAGGTTTAAGTTCTAACATTAAGAAGAAAACAATTCTTGGACTGAGCCTTGAACCACTGTAAGCCTATAAATGATGGTTTGGGTGATTTTAGAGCACTGAAGACGAATGTGCATCAAATTCCACTTTTTTTCTTCTTCTTGAGGCACTTTTCTTGTCTTGAGCTGGTTACCTCACCTCAGACATTATATTCCATAAAATTATGTAACTACAGCTAGTTGCTTTTACTTGTCTTGAATTACAGGGTTGCTGCTGATCATTTAAAAAGAGTCTTGTGGCATCTTTTAAGACTAACAAATGTTAATATAAAACATGTATTCTCATGAGCTGCCATTCACTTCCTTATTTTTTCTATTCTTTTTTTCCAGTAAACTACCCTGATCTTCTGCAGTGCCTGAATGCACCAGTGATGAGTGATGAGGAATGCAATGCTGCTTACCCAGGACAAATTACCCCAAATATGGTCTGTGTTGGATACCTAGAGGGTGGCAAAGACTCTTGTCAGGTAAGGACACTTGCTTTCTGACTATCTGAAATGATATGCATCCAGGATTAATTTACAGATTAGCTATATTATTTAAACTATTATTTTAGCATTTCAACAAAAATAGGTAAACATTACCCAAAAACAAAGCAGAAATCAGAAATAAAATTAGGCAGAAGAAAAAACAGGAAAGAAAAAAAAGGATATTAAAAAATAGGACTGAGAAATGCTTGTTTTTTTAAACACTAAGTTAAATATTGACTACAGAGTAAAACTGTTCAGATTTTCCACTATGTTAATAAAAAGCTGTTCATATGTAAGAAATGGAAACATCTTTAAACCTCTTTTCAGTTTAGCGTGTAGCAAGACCTTCCTTTGGTATAAGATAATATTTTTAATTGCAGACCACACACAATAAAACCTGAGTTCTTCAAATATCAACAGATGTTGAGTTATGGCTAAAATATATAAATTTTAAAATACATGTACATCTTTAACATTCATTTCTCCTCTAATCAACATTGTTATGGATATGAATCCATGTGGTGCAATTGTAGAACACTCTAAACATGAATCAAAGCCCTGCATGGTAAATGTCCAAACAAATCTTTTACAGAAATTTGAGCATCTTAAGAATATAGAATACAAAGACAACTTTCTTTAAAACTGCAATCACTCATTCCAACTATTTGTCCCACACTTCTTCTCAGTTTCCAATTTCTAGTTTAGTGTTACTTTTCAATTGTACAGGAAATATTAACTGTAGATGATGGAATCTCTAAAACCTTTTGCAATAATATAAACAATTTTGGAATTTGGAACACTGCTAATATGTTTTGGCCAAACTGTAACATATAAAGATATTTTAATTGAATATATTGTGATTCTGCATTTTAATTAGTCCAAATTCCTTTTACAACCCATTAAATTTAAACTAACGGTAATTTAATCCAAAATATTGATACATTATTTATTCAGGAACTCTGAAAGAAAGTCTTACTTAAAATTTTCAGGCTGGAATTGAATAGAATATTTTATTTGGGCAAGTGCAATTATATACACAAGGAATTTGTCTCCAAAGCTCTCAGTGTACATGCAAGCAACAGAATATTGATAATATTAATAACAATAATACCAAATAAGAGGGAGGAATAAGAAATATAATTAGAATAAATATTACTACTACTACAGGCATACTACAGTTTTCATCTCACTATTATTCTTGCATGTTCTGCCCTGCATGGAGGAATTATATGGTTTTTAAGTAGCTCAAACAATAAGTTTCTTTTATCATGTTATCCAAAAGACTATTTGCATTTGGTGGTCTGGTAAGAAAGAGGAGGAAATTCTGGTTGGGAAAACGATTTTCACTTTAAAAAATGATACATTTATATCATACTTCATGAGCATATATTTGAGTCATATGATACAGGGATATTCATGAAGAGACCAAGACACATTCTTATTTTAACACTTTTGTTTGTTAGTTTGTAGGGCTACTTGTAGGGCACTGTTGAAATTGTAGACTGAGGTGGTAGGAAGGGGAATCTGGCCTCTTTTCCTACATTTTGATTTAAGCTGTAGAAAAACATGGAAGATTACAAAGGTCCCTCTTGATTTGAAGAAAGCCTCTATAAACTCCCAAATTTTTTATGAAGCTTGGAAGAATTTAGCTGGGACCACAAAAATGTTTTGGGTAATCGTTCAACAAGGTCTCCTTATGATCTGAAGCTACTTTTTAGAATAGGCTTAAAGAATTCAGTAACAAATTTTCAGTTTTACTTACAGCCAACTTGAATATCAAACCTTTCTTGTTTTCAATTCTTTTTGCCTTTTAGGGAGATTCTGGTGGCCCCGTGGTTTGTAATGGCATGCTCCAGGGCATTGTCTCTTGGGGTATAGGTTGTGCCCTGCCTGGCTATCCTGGAGTCTACACCAAAGTTTGCAAGTACATCGACTGGATCAATGGAAACATAGCTGCCATCTGAAACAGATGCTTTCCTCTTAATGTGATTCATCTTGATAGAGAATGAAATGAAATAAATAAAGCCTGATTACCATATCTTCTGTTTAATATTTTTATTTTAATAATAGTCATTTTTTTAAAAGCAGCATATTAAGCAGCAGTCCGATAAAGAGAGTTAGGCCTACCTTTCTGCCAATTTAAGAGTAACCAATGAAGAGTAACCAATAGAGAAGACACAATGGAAAGTATGATCCTTGATCTGAACAAAAGATTTGTCTTCTTTTCCTTTCTTTTCTATTTACTTATTTTTTCTTTGAATGAGTTGTTTATTAGATACATAAAATCTTTTAACAAAAACTATTAAAAAAATAAGATCAGAAACTGGCACAAACTCACTTTTTACAGTTGGGAAATACTACAGCCATCAAGACGTTTTTGTCACTTGAGCTGTTCCGTCTATTCAGATTTCTCCAGTAGTTATGAGACAAGGCAATATAATATAAAGGAGTTTAAGTAAACATAGGAAATGAGACATCTGAGAAAACCAGGTCAACAAATTCTCTCTAGTTTACTACATTTCTGAATGCTTATTGGTGGTTTTATTAATTTTCTATTTCTACAATAATTTCCTTATGGTGTTATTTTTAGGGGCTTTCTTCTAATTGCTAATTTCATGGCAATGTTCTTTGCTGGTTCCTGCATAGTCCATTTCCAATTATAGTTAACGCCAGGAATGCCCTTTTATAGTAAACTTTTCAAAAAATGGTCAGTTAGTTTGTTAATTATATAAATCTAAAGAGATGCCCATCTTTCAACTGTGATTGTGGGCTGACCACGGAGAATAAAACAAATAAAACAAAATGCAACGAAAAAAGTAAGGAAAAAACATAGCAGTTGTGAGTCCCGGAAGGGAGAAGGGTGGTATAGAAATTGAATAAATCTGAAATCTGAATCTGAATGAACACAACTCTAATCATGACAAAAAGTGATGGACTGACTTGAACCTCAGTACCTGAGTCTTCAAGGACTCCCATAATGTTAGCAACTTTGGAATCCCATGAGTCAAAAACAGATGCTACAACAGAGAGGGAACTCTTCCTGGGTCCCACCAAATGGCATTATTTAATAGATGTAACACAAAGTATGCTATCCCAATGGATCAAATGAGATGGCAAAAGTAAATGAGGAGAGATGGTTCTGAAATTAACCTGGATCCATGCCAAAATTCTGCATGAGGTATATTTGGAATGCACCCCTTCTTTCCAAAGTATTTGACTAGTGGTCTTTCCAACATAAACATACAAAAACCACCAAATCATACAAAATGACATTTTGAAAAGCAAAGAATATGTAGCAAAATGCACAAGGCAGGAGCACTGAACCATGGACTGATAGACCGAAAGGGAAACTTGTGATCTGGTTCAGTTTTTTTTCCAAAGAGAAGCTATCATATCCAGAAATAGTCATTATAGTGCTAGATACCTGATTGTACAAGAAAGAAAAACGTCAAATGGAGTCTATCCCCAAAAGACAACTTTATTTTTCTTATTTATTTATCAAATTTTAAAACCACCCTTACAGAGAGGTTCTGGGCACTGTACAAGAAAGTATTAAAAACATAAAAAGAGTATATAAAATATCAAAAAAGCAAGTGATGTTAAAAATTAATTAAAATGTGTGTGTGTGGGGGGGGTGAGTTTTCAGGGCATTAACCAGTCCCATGTTCCATGTGTTCCTCTCTGCATTCCAAACAAGGCCACAGAACCATGTTTTCACACCTTTCTGGATGGGCACGAGAGTGCGTGGGGGGGAGAGGGTCCCACAGGGTAATGGCAGGGAACACTCTCTTTCTGGATTCTGCCTGTCAGAATGTCTTGATTGATGAGGAATATCTTCCCTGCTTAACCAGGTGGGGCAAATGATGTAATGGGACAAATATGATTCTGTAGGTAACCTGAATAAAAATGCATGGCTCTAAATGATTTAATTAGCATGTACAGCTGGTGGAAAGAACAAACAAACCTTTTTGTGGTAGCGGTGAACCCAAGACTATAATTTAGGACAATTAAATTACCGTAATCAATACAAAAAATATATTGAAGCAATGCCCTCTGCTGAAGAGATCAAATATTCCTTTCAGTTAAATTTAACCAGCATAATTGCAAGCAAATCTGCTCTCCATGATGGATGGAAAACAGAAAACAGAATAACAGAATTGGAAGGGACGTTGGAGATCTTCTAGTCCAACCCCCTGCTTAGGCAGGAACCCCAACACTACTTCAGACAAATGGTTATCCAATATCTTCTTAAAAACTTCCAGTGTTGGAGCATTCACAACTTCTGGAGGCAAATTGTTCCACTGATTAATTGTTCTGTCAGGAAATTTCTTCTTAGTTCTAAGTTGCTTCTCTTCTTGATTAGTTTCCACCCATTGCTTCTTGTCCTGCCCTCAGGTGATTTGGAGAATAGCTTGACTCCCTCTTCTTTGTGGCAGCCCCTGAGATATTGGAAGACTGCTATCATGTCTCCCCTAG
>JANHFK010003506.1:15793-26666 GCA_036250565.1 Sibynophis collaris | reverse complement strand
GTTTTTCTTACCTAAGTGTAGGACTTTACTTTTCTCTACATTGAATTTCATTTTGTTAGATAGGGCCCAGTGTTCAAATCTGTCAAGATCCATCTGGATCTTGAGCCTATTATCTAGGATGTTAGCTATTCCTGCCAGTTTAGTATCATCCACAAATTTGGTAATTTCCCCTTTTATTCCCTCATCTAAGTCATTTATGAAGATATTGAAGAATATTGGGCCTAAGACGGAACTTTGTGGTACCAGACTGCTTATTTCCTTCCATGTAGATGTAGACCCATTAAACAGTACTCATTGAGTACTGTTTATCAGCCAGTTATGAATTCATCTGGTGGTGATGCTATCTATCTTACTTTTTTCTAGATTACCAAGAAGTAGGTTGTGGTCTACTTTGTTAAATGCCTTGCTGTAGTCTAAGTATATTATGTCTACAGTATTTCACTGGTCTACTAATTTAGTAGTAATTCATTATTCTGAATTTCCACATTGGATATGTGTGGATATTTGTTAAGAGACAAATAATAACTGTAGGAATCAATAATTTCATAAAAGGCCAAAGAACATTTTTCTTGAAACTTGATTCAAGGGATAGTGTTGGATAAGAAGGGACACAGAGATGCAATGCAAAGTCTGTTTAAAATATAAACTGAAAAAATAGGTATGTAAAACAATAATGGCCCCTATGGCTTTCACAGGGCAGATTCCACTTCATCAAGAGCAGACATGTTATCCAAATCATATTTCCAGAGGAGATTTTTAATACACAACCTTCCTGTCTCATTCATAACATTTCAGGCAATCCAGACACAATTGTTTTCCATTTGGATCTCTTTTGTATTTTTATATCATTTCTTTTGTGTATTTTGGCAGACTAAGTTTATTTGGAAAGAAAAGATGAAATAGCTATACAGAAATGTTTGAGGGCCTGGAACTATGCTAGGTTGGCATGATAGATACATTTAATGATATATAAAGAGACAAAAGGAAACTTTATAAAGAGAATGACCAGAAGATCAGGAAATGAAATATATAAAAAAGTAGCAACAGTACTATATAAAATTTGTCATAGTCACCTTTATATTTAATTTAGTTTGGGCCCCGCTTTGTGCTTGCCTATATAACTGTATTTGTGATTTGCAGTTAACAATGTAAGTATTTTATGAAGTAGGTTCTGCTCCAAGATTATGCCATTTGTCTCTAAAATACCTTAAGATTTTTTGCTATTATGGAACAACAGACCCACACAGCTGTCCCTCTGGAATGTGGCTCTTTGGTTTGCCAGATATTTTGTTCACATTCATCTTAGAAAAAAAGGAGAAAAGATCAATAGATTTAGTTGAAATTACTCAAGATTACGAGAATAAATAATGAGGTTCTTGAGACAGAAGAAGAGAGAAATCACCCAGAGGGAGAACCTGAACTGACAGAGACCTCTGATTTAGTTTATTTTTCCTCATTAAAAGATAAAAAGTCCCAACATTTTCCAAAAAGTTTGTTCATTTATGGACTTATCTCGTGTGTTAATGAGAGATGATTCACACACTAGTGAATTTGTCTCAAGCTGATAAGCTCTCTGGGATATTCTTGTAATGCTCTATAATACTGTGTCAAACACAATGCTGTACTTTGGCCAGGGAACCAGACTGACAGTGCTAGGTAAGTTCACTAAAGATTACTTTGTGAAGTTTCCTTGCCTGAGCTCTGTTAAATACACGAGATTAGTGGAAGTGTGTGGTTCAGCTTGCTTAGAAAAACTTCAAAATTATATAATTGTACACCCAAAGTTAAAAATGATAACTGTTTTCTGAAAGAAAATAAATAAATTTTAGTGATCACCAAGATCCACCCTGATCATCCTGGATGCATGTAATGAAAAAGTTCTAGTTTTTCTACCTGGATACTTTGAAATGGAAGAAAGCTGAGCTGTCAAGCCTTGCTTGCTTCCCCCCACACCCCCTATTTCTCCTCCTTTGCATATCAACTAACAACTGAATGCTATTTGGGATGTAAAGATGCATTCAAGCTATAATGGGATGGAGAGGGAGCGAGAGAGAGAAAGAGAGAGAGATTCAGGAGACTGAACAGTCCCAACCAGAATTACCATTCATTTTATGTGGTGACTTCATCACTGTGTACTGAGCCACACTTTGGAAAAGGAACTCAACTTACAGTACTTGGTAAGACAAAATCCATAGCTTATTATTACAAGCGAGACTGAATTTCTTAAAATGTTAATGAATGTCTGATCAAACCTTGGTCTAGAATGAAGAAACTGACACTCTAAACACACATGGCTGAAGTACATATTGCTTCCAGCATTCATTCTTCCTCATAAAATGTATTAATCTCATGAACATCTGTTTTGGCCATCATAGGACCTATTGCTTGAGAAGAATCAATCATGCATGTTAGGATATGTGGGTGTCTCTCTCTCTCTCTCTCTCTCTCTCTCTCTCTCTCTCTCTCTCCTTCAGTCCCATGAAAATCTGTTGGGTTTCTATGATTTGTTTAAGGAGGAAAGATTGTTAGCAAATTTCACATAAATAACCTCTTGGCTGAGGCTGACTAGTAAAAATATGCAGAACGTTTTATTAATTTATTTCATTGATTTAAAACATTTGCACAGGCACCCATCTTTCAGCCAACTCTGGGCAGCCTCCAATCAAAAATTAAAAGAATATAAATCATATTAAAGCTATAAAAATCAACTGATTAAAACATTAATGTTCTCTGTTGGAATTAAATACCAGCATCTGCCTCTTCATATTTATCAATAGGTCTCTTGGCAATTGTTTACTGAATATTAGATATAATTAGGGGCGACTCCAACACAAAATATGCCAACCTTCTATAAAAGAGAGACAGAAGAGATTGAAAGCTTAGGGGAGATTAAAATTGGGGTTGAATTCTTTCTTATTTGTGCTTTACTCTTCCTCTAAAGAAGTCATTTCTATTTATGAAGTCCTGACCACTATAGAAAACAATGGATTGAGAAAAATTACTGATGGGTAAACCAAAAATCTGTGTAAAGGAAGAATTTGATTCCTGCTTTTCATATTGCACCTAAGATTTTTCCCGCATTGACCCTTGTTTTGCAGTGATCAGTCAGTTGATAGATTAGCCTAGTTTAGCCTGAAAATTTGTGATGTGTTAAGAAAATTCTATAAATTGGATATAAGTCCATTCCCTACTCTGTTTGGGTCCATTCCATGTTTCTGTCTTGCTATGACCCATACCTACACACCCCCATACCAGTAGTGGGTTCCTACCAGTTCAGTCCGGTTCTTAGAACCAGTAGTAATGGCGGTAGGAGGCTCTGCTCAACTGCCCAGACATCATCACGGATGCTCTGTGCTCCTGTTGTGAACCAGCAGCGAAGGTAAGTAGAACCCACCCCTGCCCCATACATAGAAGCCACACTGGATGTTGTAGTCCACAAGTGATGGTGAAACACATCTATGAATCAAACATCCCCCCTCGTAATTTCAGTTTTTACATAAGAGCAAATTTATGCTCATACAGATGACAGTTGTGACTTCTGCTTTGTTGGCTTTCAGCCTCAAAGCATGAAAGAGATTCTTAGGAAACAGATGGCCTTAGATGACAACGTGCTCCTTAACTAAATATCTGTGACAAATCAAGAGGAAACAAAAGTTTCTGCCTTCCAGCAGCAAGCCTTAGTCCTTCTCCTGTTTTACCAGCACTGGAAAAACTATGAACTAGAGGCAGAAGGAATCACCTTCGATGGAACAGCTTTCTAATTATAACTGACAGAATAGGATGAAGAAAAACCTATCAGCTGCCTTATGGATAATCCAGAGGGGAATTTATTTCATGACCTTGCCAGCTGTGCAATACTGAGCAGACCTACTTTGGAGAAGGGACCAAGCTGAATGCTTGGGGTAAGGAAATATATCTAATGGAAACTGGTAGAAGCGTGGTGAAAAAAAACATGGCTCCGTATTGCTATAGTAATAGAACCTGAGATAGCATAGGTTATACTTGCTAATATTGGCAGAGATCAAAAAGCAAAATCCGTAAAGACTGGAGGGGAAAGAAAAAGGAGAGAGGGAGAAGGAGCAGTTGTAAATGTGTCAACTTTAATAAACCAATGGTTCAACATGGACAGCCAAAGACGAAGATGGACAGCATGTGGATTTTTTTTTCTCAGCATCCTTCCTGCTCATCTCTATCAGCTCGTTAGTCAAGGATAGCTCTAATCACTGCCATAAGATCTTTTGAAAAAATGGCCCTGATGACCTCCACGCTCTCCTGTTGCTCATTACATGAAATCATACTGTTTCTATGAAGATCGCTAGGAATGGTGGCGTGCTTTGACCTGGACACGACATTCTTAAGTACAAAATTCCCACTTCATCTCTCCCTGCCTACATGTCCACCAATATCTTTGAAAGAACAGAAGGATATAAATACAACATGTACACAATTGCACCAAAACATGTAAGAACTGGATCAGAGTTCAATTTAGCCGAAAGTTGCTTTCTCCCCAGGATGTAACTAGAGAAAAAGTTCCTTCTAAGTTTATATGGGTGATGTTTTCTCTGAGCTGAAGCATCTTTTTTAGTAATAGGATTTCATGCTGTGTATAAATTCTCAACTGAACTTTGGCCCAGGAACTCGAGTATCTGTATTAGGTAAGTTATATGCTGTGGGGTCTTGCATGGATTCAATTATTCTTTGCTATGGAAACTAGGCATAACATGTAGGATCTTAAGAAGCAACTACTATGTGAAAATTAAGGAGGGGGTTATGCAGTGGACTTAAGAAATGTGACTTTGATTCATTGATAGATTACAGTATTTCACCTCAGCCTGCCTTATAGGGATGTGTTGAGAGTAACATGGAAATATATGTATTCCTTTGAACTCCTTATATGAAGGATTCTCTTTGTAAAATACAGATTTGTGTGCTAAGAATGTCACCATGAACTATAATGTTTATGTGATGTGACTAGGTGACACAGAAGAGCCTAGAAATCTCTTCCATACCATCTTCCTTGGCTATATGAAATATTGTATATAAGAATTCAATACCAAGAATCATGGAATCCTTCTTTCTTTCTTTCTTTCTTTCTTTCTTTCTTTCTTTCTTTCTTTCTTTCTTTCTTTCTTTCTTTCTGCAGTACTATTATGATTGTGTAGATCTATGGCTTATTATTTTTCTTTTAGTCATACAAATTGGCCGATAGAAAATGTGAACAGGTGAAAGGATTATCTAATACAGGGTAATTGGTACTGTGGGATACTTATAATTATTATAATATTAAAGGCAATAAAAGCACACAATTGGCTAAGTGTTAGTTTATTCAACAATTGAATTTATAACCTGCATGCTATTGGTTCAGATGCCTCCAACTGTTAACAATAAAAAACAAATGTTCATTGATAAATTATAATACTCACATAAAACCTACCAATGCTATATAAAATCTATAAATAACAACATGGCCCCAAGAAAAGAGCAAGCATAACTTCCCACATAAACATATCAAGATAATATCAGAAGGTTCATTTTAATACTTCAGTTTTGGAAGTTGCTTTTAGATTCAAGGCAATGTTCATAAACAGGCTGGATAGTTAATAAACAGGAGACATTCCTTCAACATAGCTGTTCCTAAAGGTTTCATTTATAGGACAGACATGTTGTGTGCCTCTGACAAGCTCTATTTTGGACAAGGAACTCAACTGACAGTATTAGGTAAGATCTGTGGGAATAAAGGAGATCTGAAGTAATTATTTAGCACATGCATCAAGATAATATGGTGTAGAGCTAAGCAAACTGGTTTCTTTCAGATGCTTTGGACCTTGATTTCTATTAGTTCCAGCCAATGTGCCCAGTGAAGAGGTGAATCCATTTATCTTAAAATAACAACATTGTTGCAGATCAGGGTTTTGGTTAGAGAATAGAACCGTTCTAACAAAACCACAAAGGTTTTTGAGTGAGATGTGTGTTATGATACATGGAAAACACATTGTGTAACAATCAGGAGCTGCACTTTGGTCAAGGAACCAGGCTTACTGTTCTAGGTAAGGATGACATTAAGGGCATAAGAAATTTGTATGGTGTACATTTCAAGGGCCAGTATGCAATTATAGTTATCCTACAGTAGCAATGTTTCATAAGGAAGGACAATATGTCTTTTTTTACTCCACATTATAACCTTGGATCTGAGGCTTCTAGTCCTCCCCTGAATTATAGTATATGCGGGTCTCTGAATACCTGGATGATGTTAAAGAGATTATAATATAGAAAGGCAGCAGGAAAAAAAAAAGTTTTTTAATGATGGATGTCAAGTTCTTTTGCATTTTTCAAAGTTTTTCGTCTCAGTTCAGAATAGTTTCAAACCTCCTGGTCATTCTTATTGGCATTCTCAGAAACTGTTTTCAGATAGTCTGTAGTGCAGTGCCAAGAACTGGGTGCAATAGTTAAGGTAAGGTCTGACCAAAGCAGAATAAAGTTTAGTTATTATTTCCTGTGACTTGGAATGAATTTTTTTGTTGAGGCGGCTTAAAATTGCACTTGTCTTTTCATTAACTCATACACATCCGGGCATCTTATCCTGTTAGGGAAAATTAGTAACCAGCCTGTAACGGTTGATTCCATGCATCCAACAATGGTTTGTCTACCTGTAGATTCACTGCTACTACTCCCTGACAAAAATATATTCCCTTTATAAGGAGAAACCTGTAACCTCTAGATTACAAACTCTAGACCCTTCCCTACTCAATGTATATTCAGCTACAAAGGCATATAGGGCAAGGGAACCAGTTCTTGATTATATGGTCTATATTCTCAGGTCCTAAAAACTGATGTTATTTAATAATGTGGGCTGGATAGTGTAGATATACCAAAGGTATTTTTTCAAAAGGCAACTGGATTTTTTTTTTTTTGTTCAAGATGTTTTGCTTCTCATCCAAGAAGCTTCCTCAGTTCTGACTGAATGGTAGGGTATGGAAAGATTTATATTCCTTGCAGTCATCTCCTTCTGAGAGTCATTGAGGCCACCTGGAGATTTATCTGTGCCCTGAATAGTGCAAATGGGTGTGGAACCTTCTTGGGACTGTTGAAAGGACTGTGTTGTAAATAGGTGGTGTCATATTCCTCCCCCTCTATTGAAAGAGGGCTGTTCAATCTTAAGATAGATGGTTTCTTAAAGATAAACCTCCAGTCAGAACTGAAGAAACTTCTCAGATGAGTAGCAAAACGTCTTCAAGTAAAAACAAGAATGTACAGTTGTCTTTTGAGAAAACATCTTTGGGACAACCGGGACCTGGATGAATGAGAATTTTTTTTCATGTTTTATTTTATTTATATAACATATAAAAATTCAATTTCCATCAAATAGTGTGTTGTCTAGGTACAATTGTTTTTAGGCAATCATAATCAAAATGTTTACAATAGTATTCATCATAATAACATTAATACTATAATAACAATAATATTTAACTTATCTGCTTTAACAAATCTCCGTTTTAACATTTATCCTTTTCATGTCCCCACATTTCTAACTTCTATCCTCTAACCATTGGTAAAAGAGATTCCATATCAAAAAAATATTGAATTTCTTCTTTGTCCTTAATAGTAAGCGTTAGTCTATCCATTTCTGCACATTCTAATATTTTCTTAATTACACTCTCATCTGTCAGGATCTCATCGTTCTTCCATTGTTGTGCAAATACAATTCTGACTGCAGTTAATACATGTAAAATCAAATATATAGTCCTTTTATCATATTTTTCCAGCAGAATGCCCAATAAAAATATTTCTGGCTTCAAGTTTATATGCTGCTTTATCATTTTTTCCAACCAAATATGTATTTTTGTCCAATAATGTTTAGCTTTTGGGCATGTCCACCACATGTGATAATATGAACTAGGTGTTTGATTTCACTTCCAACATTTAGCGGATCTATCTTTATACATTTTTGCCAGTCTTGTTGGTGCAAAATGCCATCTATAGAGCATTTTATACAAATTTTCTTTATATGCAGTTGATATAGTCAATTTAATATTTCTATTCCAGTTTCTGCCATTTAGTGGATGAATGAGAATCTTGATAGACAGATAGTGTGGATACTTTCACAGATTGAACTGCCTTAACTATGAAAACTAAGCCCATTCCTGTCTGTTTGGGAAAACCTCACTTTGAAGGGTGGCATATAAACTCAGAGAAAGCCAGGTCAGGTGTAATAGTTAAGGCATCAGGTTAGAAAGTGGGATACTGTGAGTTCTAGCCCTAGCTTAGGTATGAAGCCAGCTGGGTGATCATGGGCCAGCCATTCTCTTTCAGCCCTGGGAAGGAACCAATGACACACTACTTCTGAAAATTTGCCAAGAAAATTGCAGGGACTTGTTCAGGTAGTTGCCAGGAGTCAAAACTGGTTCAAATAAAATAAATAAACAAACAAACATAGCAAACAAGCAAACATGAATTCTGAGTATGGGTTTGAATACCAAGGCTTGAGTAATGCTTGTGTGGTTGGGGCTGCAGGTGAAACAGAGACAATAATTGAATTCCTCCCAATCTCACTTTTCTGCTGATTCTCCACAGAACTCATGCCGTCACTGCACGATTGATTTGTAAGTGCATGTATGGTATTTGGCTTCTCTTTCTTGATTCTCAACATTTAATGACTGTTATCTGAATCAGCTCATTCCACTGAAATGGCCTGTGCTTAATTAAGATGGTGCCAGCAATATTAGTTCATGATGCAATTGGCAAGCTGACATATGTAGGTCAACCATAGCTTGAGGAGGCTTGCCATTTTTTTCATTATATGTTGCTTTATCTTCCAGAAAAGGGACACATTCTCACACCCCCAACTGTGACGGTATTTTCTCCATCGAAAAGAGAATTGGAAAAAAAGCAGAAAGCTACAATTGTGTGTTTGGCCACTGATTTCTATCCAGATCACGTCATTCTTACATGGTACCTAAATAGCAAGCCTATAACAGATGGAATAAAGACAGAGGAGCCCAAATATGAAAATAAGAAATATTCACTGATCAGCCGTTTAAGAATCACTGAGAACCAGTGGCAGAATTCAAAAAATAATTTCAAGTGCAAAGTTGATTTCTACGATTCTTCTGAAAGCATAAGTTACGAAGCTTCCATAACTGGAGAAGGTGGGTGAAAGGAAGATCAATTTCTACTTTGGGGGCTTTTCTGCACTTTGCTAGAATTGTCCAACACGCTGCCCTTGTGAGCATTTTAAAATATATTTTGCTGAACAAAATTACAAATATTAGAAAACGCTTTCATGTTCAATTCCTGAGCAAATGTGATAGCTTACACTAAATCATTTTTGTACTGTTTCATTCTCTCATAATCATCTATTACTTTCTCTCTCTCAGTTGTATTTGCCCATTTGCAAAATTTGATAATTTTCTGATCTGTGTCTGAAGAGTTTCTGAAACAGCCATGACCCAGGCAAAATGTCAGAACCTAGCAAAATTATTTTACTAATTTTCCATTTTTATTATCTCTTAAAAATATTTACATGTAGCCTTTAATGCCAATCAGAACAGTGTCTTTAAGGAGTGAGTTTTTGAGCCTTGCTTTAGAAACATTGCCTTTACATTTTAGAATGTATCTATCTAATAGTAAATTGATAGAATTTATAGAACACACACACACAAATCTATATAACTTAGAAATTATATATTTCTATTAATCCTGAGCACATGTTTACACCCTTTTTCATTTTTTTCTTCTTTGTGTAGGGTTTATTAGTTGTAGTAGAAGTGATGATGATGATGAAATATAGCTAATGAGAATTTTCCTCCTTCTGTTTTTAGAATGTGATAGCCAGAACCCCACAAATGGTAAGTCAAGTCTGTTAATTCCAAATGTATATCGACTATTTAACTTTCTCCAGGAGCCCTAATTGTAAACGAGCTTTGAATAAAGTGTGGCAAAATTCAACATATTACGTTCCTGACAAATACATTTAATTTTTGGCAAATGATTTGACTATATCTGTGAGATTTAACCCAAAAGGGAGGGGCATTTGTATGAAGATTTGATTTCAGTATCACTGAGGATTTCCCTGTCGTCAGGAAAAACAAAATCCTACCTTAAAACACAGCAACATGTCAACATTTTTCAAAAGCTATTTTGACTTAGTTGGAGTCTTGGGTAGATGGAATACAAATTACTACTATTTGGGAGGATGATAGGAGAAGCATCAGCAATGGTTTATTTCTTTTAAACAGTTTGTAAAAAAAAACCCAACCAAGCAAATTCTCTGACATTTTAAAATGGAAGCAAAGAGAGTGCCCATTAGACCAGATATGCAATCACTTTTCCTCCTCCTGGCTCTAGGTGTGGGTTTGCACAAGAAAAAATATAGGGTTGAACTTTGGAAAGATGGGCACAAGAGTGAGATGACAGGCTTTCAATTCAGTAAAAACACAGCAAAACAATTCACACACCCCTCAAAAAAAAACCTGGGAGAGGGAAATATTTTGTCCTTTCCTACAGTTTCTGCTCCCAGAATATCTTTCTCAAAGAGTTTCTCTCTCTCTTAAAAAAAAAAAAGGTAATTTTCCATGACTAAACATTTAAACATATTGCAGAGATGTGGTGCCATAGCTCAAAATATTTCTGCATGCTTTATAGTTTGCTTTTTGAAATCATGTATTCAAGAAATGTGCTGGAGAAGAGAAGAAGAGAAAAACAGAAGGAGAATACACTGTCTAGCTTCACCAATTCTATCTGTCTGTCTGTCTGTCTATCATCTATATCTGTCTGTCTGTCTGTCTGTCTGTCTATCTATCTATCTATCTATCTATATATCTATCTATCTATATATATATATATCTATATATCTATCTATCTATCTATCTATCTA